>CAJUYG010000487.1:0-38188 GCA_910591675.1 Galerucella calmariensis
GAAAACTATACATTTTTGGAAAGGAGAATGATTGCTCTTTCGAATGAGATCAAAAATTATAGGGTGACCCATTTAAAATAATACATATTTCCTCTTTGAATTTGACCAACATTAGTAAAACACCCTGTGTTGATGAGATGAAATGCCAGCCAAGCCTAGAAAAATCTCTTTGATAAACTAGTGAAACTAGTGAAAACCTCATCTCTTTGAAGCAATTAATAAGCTGGGCATTTATGTTTAAAATCAGTCACTCTTATTTGGGACACCCTGTATATTAAAACCCAGGAAAATAAATCCTTCAAGTGCTTTAGTATATAACACAAAATTTTCTTAATTTACTTTGAATTAAATATGATGTCTAAGAACTTGTTGTTATGACCTATATTTTGTTAGTTTGTTTTGAGACATTTTCCATGTGAAGTTTTTCTTGTCATTTTGACTTTTTGTAATTACTACAAAATAAAATAGTAGTTTACCTAACTAGTGCGGAAAGTGATACTTTTCCGCACGCTATTGCAGATGGCCGAACGACGCTTTAGCGGAGTTCGGCCAGCAATCGCGTGCGGAAAAGTCACTTTACGCACGTGTTAGGTACACTATTTTTTCTACTAGCATGCGGAAAGAACCCAAAAGTAATCATAAATCAACATTTCTCATTATATACATATCAACAAATTAATTATTATTATTTGACATTCATTTGATGAGGCTTATACCAGGGCCATCAAAAAATTATTGAAAAATAAGTTTTTTTTTATTAAAAATTATAGCAGCATTATAATAAATTTATTAATTTTTCAGTCATTTGGTAAACTTGGATATACAAAATACATATTTTGAATATTCAAATGTCAGTATATTCCTCAAATGTCAATAAATTTACTTTCCGCACTAGTGCGGAAAAGTGACTCTTTCCGCACGCTTTTTAGTGCGGAAAAGATTCACTTTCCGCACGTTAGTAGAAAAAATACATATAAACCTAAGTAAATACTTAACAAATTGGTATTGGTAATTAGTATCAGTTAGAAGAAGAAATTGTTGAAGATGAAGTACATCTATTCCTGAAGATCTATATTTTATAAATGCCTTAGATACAAAAATGTTGCCAGAATCTTTTAAAAAACCAGAGAAGATACTATTAGACGTTCAATTGGATAACAAACTTATAAAATTTGAATATGATACCGGAGCAGCTGTTTCTTCAATTTCTCATGAGCTGTTTTTGGAAAACTTTCCTACGAAATCACTACAGAAAACAAATCTACCGCTAAGAACATACACTGGAGAAATTATTCGACCAATTGGATATCCAACGTTTCAAACTAAAGTATTATTAATTAATTACTCAACTTATATGTTTTACCAGGAAAAGTTGAACCAATTTTTGGTAGAGAATGGATGAAAAAAATTAAAGTTACTGTTACTGTTACTGAAATTTATCAATTATCAAATTTCAATTCTCGGGAGTTTTTATGTCTGGATTAGGAAAAATTAGAAATTATGAAGCAAAGTTGTATTTACCATTAAATGTTAAACCCATTTACGTACCTGCAAGAAGAGTTCCTTACGCTTTAAAAGAAAAAGTAGAAAAATAAATTGATAGATTAGAAGAAATAGGGGTTTTATCAAAAATGCCATATAGTGAATGGGGAACACCAGTGATACAAAATTTCTTACAGAGGTTTAGAGAAAACCGAAGAGAAAATTACAGCTATTAAAGATGCACCAATCCCTACAAATGTTTCTGAACTTAAAAGTTGGTTAGGATTAGTAACATATTACGGAAAATTTCTGAGAAGTTTAGCTTCCAAATTGCATCCATTATATGAACTTCTACAAAAAAATGTACCTTTTGAATGGACTAGTAACTGTGACAAAGCTTTTAATTTGATTAAATATGAAATTATTTCTGACCAGGTTTTATGTGCTTATGATCCCAAATTACCTTTGGTTTTGGCGAGTGATGCGAGCCCGAAAGGTTTAGGAGCAGTTTTATCACAGATTTTTCCAGATGGTAGCGAAAGGCCCATTGCTTTTGCTTCAAGAAGTCTTACAAGAGCCGAGAAGAACTACAGCCAAATTGACAAAGAGGCAACGTCAATTTTTTGGGCTTACAATAAATTTTTCCAGTATTGTTATGGCAGAAAGTTCATACTGATCACCGACCATCAACCGTTTCAATTTTTCGCCTACCAAAAATTTACCTAATATAGTTGCGACACGCATGCTACATTATGCCCAATTTCTTCAAGGTTTTAACTATGAAATTAATTACCGTTCGACAGAAAAACATTCCAATGCCGATGCGTTATCCAGATTACCCCGAAATATTACAGAAACTCTACGTATAATACCATGGATTCTGTTACAATTTATCAGCTGCAACAAATTCTCACTTTGCCGGTAACTCATCGTGAAATTGCTGAAGAAACTCAGGAAGATTTAGTTTTAAAAAAAGTTTAAGATTGTTTGCAAACTGGGAGGAAGATTGGAGAACTTGGGTACAAAGGAAGAGATGTTGAATTTTCGTTAAACGAAGGTACCATTGTTAAAGAATCTCGCATAGTCATACCAGAGAAATTACGGCAAAGGATTTTAGAAGAACTACACGAAGCGCATACTGGTATAGTAAGAATGAAAGCTCTGGCTAGGTCATTTGTTTGGTGGCCCAAGATTGATTTGGATATTGAGGATATGGCAAAAAAATGTCTACATTGCCAGTCTATGCAGCGGTCTGCAGATCAAATTCCTTTTCATTGCTGGGAAACTCCGAAAGAACCCTGGCAACGATTACATATTGATTTTGCCGGTCATTTCCAAGGAGCATACTTTTTAATTATTTGTGATGCGTTTTCAAATTGGCCAGAAATTTTTATTACAAATACCTTGAAGACTTCAAAAACTATTTCAATTCTTCGTAGTGTATTTGCACGTTTTGGATTACCAGTAACCATAGTAAGCGATAATGGAGGTACTTTTACATCTTTTGAGTTTAAAAATTTTCTTAAAATCAATGGAATAATTCACAAATTTACCGCACCTTACCATCCAGCTTCCAATGGCCAGGTGGAGAGATATGTAGGAACAATGAAGGAAGCCCTTAAAAAAATGGGAAATGAATCTACCGATTTAGAACTGAAACTTCAAAATTTTCTTATGCAGTATCGAAAAACTCCTCATTCAACTACAAACCAATCACCGGCTCAGTTATTAATGGGAAGGGAAATAAGAACAAAATTAGATTTAGTTAGATTCCAAGAACCCTTCGAAATCATCCAAAATTCCAGTATTCCTGTATTTAAGATAGGTGAGACTGTCAGAGTTAAGAATTATGATAAAAAAAGACCTGTTTATGGGAATTTGGTAAAATTCTACAACGAGAAAGTTCTCTCATTTATAAAGTTGAAGTCATCAATCGAATAGTAAGGAGGCATGTAAATCAAATTGCGTCTACTAAAGTAATTCCTAAAACTACCCCACCCCAATTTTATTGGGTACCTGAGTTTTCACATTTTAATAATTCTAGTGTAGAGGAAAAGCTGAGAGCTAAGATACCAGAAGAATCTAAAAGTGAAAATGAAACAACTAATGTGCCCAAGATACCAGAAGAATCTAAAAGTGAAAATGAAACAACTAATGTACTCCTAGAACAATCTGAAAGTGAAACAGTAACCACAGCGATACCCATAGCACAACCTACATCAACATTGTGAAGAAGCACTAGGTTACGCCAGAATTCAGACAGACTCATATTATAAATTTACAAGAGAGGATTTTATGATGTCTAAGAACTTGTTGTTATGACCTATATTTTGTTAGTTTGTTTTGAGACATTCTCCATGTGAAGTTTTTCTTGTCATTTTGACTTTTTGTAATTACTACAAAATAAAAAATACATATAAACCTAAGTAAATACTTAACATTAAACTCATACGGTTTTTAGTGCTACACACTGTGATTTGAAAACCTTTATGACTTTCTATGTTCAAATTGGCTTTTTCTAGTCCAAGTTAATTTTGACGTTTTTATGATCGTCTGATGATGGACTAGCTCAGTCTTTTGAAAAAAATACTACAAACTACAAACTTTAGCTAAAGCAGTATAAATATCAAAAATTAATTAAAATAACTGGATATTCCTCTTCCAAGTCTGTAAAACCTTATTTACAACTTGATAATGAACATCATTCGCATATTGTAACGAATCCCCGAGATAAAGCTCTGATAATGAATTTGCCACATTGTCAACAACATACATGTCAACAACAAAATATGCATCAGTAAAGGAGCAGATGTATATAATAGTTGTGATTTCAACCATTGTTCTTTCTAAACATTATTCTTTTACGTATTGTTCTTTTAGTTTGTAAAATAAAGTTCAACTGAATAGAGTTTTCTATTCATGAAATTGTCTCGCGAAAGCTCTACGTGATTTTGTCAGAACTTTTCTCGTTTAATTGCCAATGAAAATAAGTAGGTATTCGAAAAAAACCACACAAAATATTCGGCTGAATCTGAGTTCTTGTGCTATTACCCCTTTTTATCGGATGAAGTTTTATCGTGATGAGTTTGACGTCTTGCTCTAGAAACGAGAAGAAGAAATACATTCAAACTAGAATGAGATCACATAAATAATATGGTAAGACAAATTAGTTTCTTCAACAGCCACCCAAGCAGCAATAGCTATCTGCCCATAGTAGCTTCTCCTTATGGAGGACCCAGTCATATATATTTGGAATTAGAACGGTATAAGGGGCAGGTCATAGTTATAGTCATTATGTCAACATTTATTCCCAGATTCCATTCCATTCCTAGTACAACTGCAGTCACAAGTAAGTGGGTATCACAGGTTTTCAGTCTTAAGTTAATTGGCTACTCAAAAAAAGTCGGACTGGAGTGTAATCTAGATTCAGAGGACCACAGAGATCAGAGATTTGAAAAGGTTGCACTGGAAAAGGCTGGTTAGCTTCCTTGTCAAATTTAATCATCTTCAGTGTACAACAGCAATCTTCAACGCTCTGTTTAAGTCTGTTTTTTGCATTTGCATCTATCCAGAAATATATGAAGAGGAGGTAATTCCAGAAGGATTTCCATTGCTGCTCTATGGGGGTATTGTAAATCCAGTATTAATGATTATAACAACAGACCTACTACTAATATTACACCTGCAATACTTAACGTCACGTAACAGTAGCGGCGCGACAAACTCCTATAAATACCATGATGATATAAGTATTTACAATAAAATTTTATTAGGAAACTGGAATAGTAGGATGATGGTAGTAATTATAAAGGCAATCACTGTGTCTTTTTTTCGACATAACGTTTATTCACAATTGAAAATAATATGCCTAGATGAAGATCGCTGCTTTTCATATCATAATATTATTTCAATTATGGAAATAATGGGTTCGATTTAAAGACAACGATCTACTTTCTAATTTATGATACTCTTTCGGATCTAAATTGACCACATTGATTTATTTCTATAGTCACCTACTCATATTAACAATATTACGATTAATTTATTTATCTTGCCGCATCTACAAATGTACGTCAGCTGACTCATATTGTTAAAAAGATCAAATGTTTTGGTTTGTTATCTCAAGCGATTTCTTATATTTTTATCAGAACTCGTGTTTATTAATAAATGTGAGCTGCAAATAATTTGCTTCGAGTGCATATATTTTATCTCGGAATTATAAATATTTTCAGTATTTTGAACGTATTATGTTCAAGATAAGGCAACATTCAAATATGAGTGGCTTAAAATACATTATTATCACCGTATTTTTATTCAACTTTTTAATTTATTCAACCGAAATCTAATGTTTAAACTCTGTCTACCATAGTTTGTGATTCAAGGACGACAATAACTTTTAGTTGTAGTTGTTTAACTGATATGATAGTAATAATCATGGAGAGTTGCCATAAAACTGAAGAGCATAGAAAAGGTTTAGTTCAAGTAAGGAGTACATTATAATGAAACTGTCCTGACCTGGAGCCCGGACTTAGCTTCACAACACCCATTAATCTAATTCCCTGTACCAGTATGTACTATGTACACTATGTACAGGTTATTCATCGGTTATCTGTTAGCCTAGGTTGTAGATCAATTTCCCAATAGATTACGAAATTACAGCACAATATGTGATATTACTTAAAATACTTAAAATTTTAATGTCGAAATCTTTAACTAAAATTTATGGTTAGAAAAGAAAGTGGTTGTTTTAATTGATCTATAAGAATTATTAGGTACTTATTAATTATCAATTACTCATTAATATAAAAGTGAAAATCAAGTACATGAAAAAATATATTTTTAATGAGAACATTTTCTCAGCAAAAAATTTCATTGAAAAATATAACATAATTATAGTTGTAAGCTTATGGCAAAATTTAAAATGAAATGTGTTACTTGGGCAGCACAAGGGCGGAAAATTCTTAACGCCATGGTTCTTGAAGTTTTTCACCATCTGTCACTTGTAATTTTGACGTTTCACGTAAATTTTTCAATTACATGTCTAAAGATTTTTGCTATTTTTTGGTTTAACTATCAGCTGTCCTTGCTTCGCTGCGCTCGCTCATGCATCTAATACTATGTATGTATGTATTTTGGGGTGACATTCACTGAGACCTAAAAGATCTATTGTGTCCCCTTACTTCTACTTAGTTTCTGAGGAGAGTCTCAGAAACTAGTAGTTCCTTTAGTCCTATTTCCCGAAGGAATTTTAGGATGTCGGCAGGCTTCAACTTAGATAAATGTTCCTCTTCTATCCAGTAATCTCCCAGGTGCTGTGCTCTAGGATTCTGAAGTGCTGTGCAGTTAGAAAAAATGTAGATGGGGGTTTCTTCTTCCTTTCCACAAAATCTGCATTGTTTTTCCTCCACTGCTTTGAGCTTTTTCAGTTGCCCATTCAGGCGACAATGTCCCGTTAGGATCCCTGTTAAAACTCTTAGCGCAGTTTTACTTTGACTTATGCATTCATTTAATCTCAACAGGTTGTAAATACCCAGAAGAGTCTTTGATTGTATAAGCCCTACTAGATCTTTCCAATGGTCAGATCCTCTTTTTTTCTCGGCTTTACCTATTTCTTCCAATATCACATTGGGGATGATTCCGCAAAAGGGTTCAGGCCCCCAGAAAAGTATTTCAGTCCCCCTCTTGGCTAGTTCATCTGCTATTTCATTTCTTCCTATTCCAATGTGTCCTGGAATCCATAGTGAGGTGACTATATTGTTCTCGCCTAGTTCATTGAGCTTGTCTAAACATTCCCACACCATTTTGGAACTGATTACACAAGAGCTCAGTGCTTTAATGGCTGCTTGACTATCCGACATTATGATAATCCTTTGTCTTCTGTATCCTTTATCAATATTGAACTGGGCGCACTTTCTTATAGCGTGGATTTCCGCTTGAAAGATACTTGGAGTTTTTCCCAAGCTTTCAGAGTGTTTGGTTCCTGGCCCGAACACTCCTATCCCAGTTCCTTCTATTGCTTTTGAGCCGTCTGTGTACCATTGAATGGCATTCTTTCCAAGTCTGGTAATGGTATTTGATGATGGGTCTCACTATGGCAGTGTACATCCAGCTTAGGATTTTTGAGTTACAATCCCAGCTTCTTACTGCCAGATTTCTGCACACCATTAGAGCCATTTTTGCCTTGTATGTAATCTACTTTTCGTGTTTGTTCCACAGGAGTTTACTGTCTAGAACTAAACCTAGATATTTGACTTCTTGTCTCTATTCAATCTCGTTCCCATCAAGTTTTATGGTTTTGAGGTTGAGTTTTCTTTTCTTAGTGAAGGCTATCAAGATAGTTTTAGTGGGGTTGATGCTAATACTAAAGCTAAAGCTCATTTTTTGACACAATATACTATTCAAGAAAAATAGTGTAGACATTATGTAAATCGATATCGCAGCTTTGGAGAAGTACTGACACAAATGCAAATTAATCAAAAGTGTTTTGAATTTATCTATGGTTTTTGGCAGAGAATAGGAAAACAGTCCTAAGAAGTTAAATTGAAAATTATGCAAATTATTAGTTGATGTGTATATTATACCAACATTTGATATTTTTGTTTTTATTGCCTGTTAAATCCATGAAATTGGTAGAAGAGGAAGAATTGAATGGCCACCGCGCTCACCTGACCCAACTCCATTAGATTTCTTCTTATGAAGTTACTTAAAATCGAAAGCGTAGGTAACTTAACCTGCCCCCATCAACGAATTAAAGGATCGAAATTCACAACTATGTACCGAAATAACCCCAGAAATTTTGAAGAATGTTGAAAGAGAATTCTCTGATAGGCTCTTTACTGCCAAGTAGTTATAGGAAACCATTCTAAACATTTATTGCGTTAAGTGATTTTAGATTAACTTATTTTGTTGTTATTGAGATTATAATGAGATGCATTCATTTCGATATGTCACTAAAACCACTAAAAATCATAACTTAGCTTCTATTGGCGTGAAGGTAATTGAAATAATATCTTCTAAATATATTTTGTGACCTTGAAGTCACGTGACTATTAGTAGTGATAGTATACTTTCCTCTTGTTTAATCTAGTCTCATTATCACATCCCACACCAAAATGATCTTCACATCAATAGTAATTAGTTTAAGTTTGTTTCTATTTTTTTCTAGCAGCCTCAAACCATATTTTTGTGTTAACTGTTACTGCAGGCACAGTTACAAACTTATTACCAGGCGTTGAAATTGTTACCTGAACAGCAAGAAGAGCTTTAGACTTCTGGCATAATTTACCATGATTGCGGTTCATCCAAAGGCTTTTATACATCTATCGAAGAATGTCTCCAAACAAATGTTCGACTATAGCAGGCGTGACCTACGTTGTCTAACTGGCCACTGTAATCTGAGTCATCATATTATGCTAAAACTTGGACTGTCGGAAGATCCGAATTGCCGTCTTTGTCTGGAAGATGATGAAACCAGCAGAGCATATTATTTGTGCCTGTCCCGCCGCGGCTCGAATCAGGTATCTTATATTTGGCAGGGTTCTCTCTCGCCCTCGGACCTGAAATATCATTCACCAAATAAACTAATCGGCTTTATTAAGAAGCTGAATTTGTTTGCTGAAATCTGAATACGTGTGAGCCACAATTATTCCATTGACGGCAACGGTTTTAAGTCATTTGTAGATGTAAGAATTTTATTTGATATACTTCGTAAATACTTATTCACCTGTTGTAACAATAGTTGGATTTTTCGGACATAAAAAGGTATACATTCACCAAGTTTTGTCAAAATAAAATTATTATTGTGTAAATGAAAAATAAAAAACGATAAAAGCGGCTTTTCGCATTTTGCTCGAAGATTTTGAGGTTATATGAAAAAATCATTCTCACAAAAGTTGTAGACCTTTTTATGATCCACAACTTTTCTATTGTATACTTTTCTTTACGACGTCAAGTCTCGCCGGAAATCGCAATAATCCAAAATTCCACGCCTTTTCACCCCACAAATATATCTGGAAACACCCCATGCTCACGCATTTATTTTTTTATGTTCATTATACGCCTATTTACCATTTCCAACTGTTCCCATCCTGTTAACAATTTTCTCTTTGTAAAAGTGTTATTTGCCTGGACTATTAATCGTATTCCGTTTGGAGTCACTAATGGAGTAACCTGTTTCCAAAGGGTGATTGATTCTATCATTCAAAACTAAAACCTACAAGGCGTTTTTGCCTATTTAGATGATGTAACAATTCGTGGTAAAGACCAAATGAATCACGAGTCAAACTTACAAAAATTTATTGATGCTGCTAAAAAATATGGACTGACATTTAAATGAAAATAAATGTCGCTATAATAAAAAATCAATTAAAATATTAGGCTATACAATAGAAAATAATACTATGAAACCAGATTATGATAGACTTAAACCTCTTTTAGAAATGCCAATTCCACACGACACAAAAAGTCTTCAAAGCATAAGGAATCTTCTCACATTATTCAAAATGGATAAAAAAAATTTCTGAAAAAATAAGATGCTTAATAGACTGTAAGACATTTTCACTTAGCATACAATTAGTTCACGCTTTCGAAGAAATAAGAACTGATATAGCCAACTCGCTTCTGTGGAGTTTCGACGAAAATGAGACATTAATTGTAGAAACAGACGCTTCTGGAATCTGAGAAAAGACACCCTGCTATCGAAAAGGAAGCTTATGCATGTGTTGAAGCTTTAAAGAAGTGGAGAAATTATCTTATTGGAAGACACTTTAAACTAGTAACAGATCAGAAATCAGTATCTTTTATGTTCAATACAAGCCATACAAGTAAAATTAAAAATGAAAAAATTATGCGTTGGCGCATTGAACTTTCTTGTTTTAAATATGACATAGTCTCTATCGCCCTGGGAAGTCGATTAATGCAGCTGATACTTTTTCAAGAATATGTAATAATATTACAAACAAACTGTTTGAATTACATTTGTCTTTGTGTCATTGGGGTAACACGAATGCATCATTTTGTTAAAGTGCGAAATTTGCCGGAGGAAATAAAACGAATGAGTGCCGCATGCCCGACATGTGCTGAAATTAAACCTAGATTTTACAAAAAAGATGAAGACAAACATTTAATAAAAGCAACAGCACCTTTTCAGAGATTGAATATTGACTTCAAGGGTCCGATACCAACTTGTTCTAAAAATTCATACATGTTCACGGTTGTAGACGAATATTCACGATTTCCATGGGCGTTCCCTTGTTCCGATAATTCTAGTCAAACTGCAATAGAATACCTCAACCACTTGTTTTGTTTGTTTGGAATTCCTAATTACATACATTCCGATCGTGGAACCAGTTTCACATCAAAAGAATTCATAACTTACCTACATTCCAAGGGTATGACTTCAAGTCGAACAGCACCATATAATCCCCAAGGAAATGGTCAAGTTGAAAAATACAACGGCATTATTTGGAAAGCTGTCAGCCTTTCTCTTAAATCCCGAAAACTTGAGACAAATCAATGGGAATTGGTTCTACCCGATGCTCCACATTCTATTCGAAGTTTATTATACACATCAACTAATCATACTCCACATGAACGTTTATTTACATATCAACGTCGATCCACGAGTGGAACTTCTATTCCTTCCTGGCTCAAAAATTCCGATTAAGTTTTACTTAAAAAGTTTGTACGTAGAAGTAAGTAACTTCTTTTAAAATTAGTGAATTACGATTAGGACTAAACTCATGCTTATTAAATTTTAGATGATGACCAAAAGCTGAATTCTCACATCTACTCAAATGTTCACCTATTCGAACTTTTAAAGGTCTACAAATTCTACCTATATATGAAGCTTCACAATCATTACATTCAAGTTTGTAACTACCATTTTTTGATAATTTATTAATTTTATCTTTTGAATTAACCAAATGTTTACTCAAATTATTAGTGCTCTCAAAAGAAATTCTTGTATCTATTAATTTATTATTAAATACTTTTGAAACTTTTTGAGAGATGTTTTCATTCAGAAAAGGTAAAGCTAAATATCTAAAAGATTTCTCTTCAGAGAGATAAGTCAAGTTTGTTCTCTTTTGTTTTTAATTTTCTGAATTAACCTATTAATGATATTAGGATTATAACCATTATTACAAGCAATCTGTTTAATAATATTCAACTTATTATTATAGTTAAAGTGTGAAAAGGGACATTAAGAAGTCTATGAATGTAACAATAAAAAGCTGCCATTTTATGTTGATAAGGGTGATTTGAAAAGGATGGTATGACATGGTCAGTTTGTGTAGGTTTCCTATATATGCTGTATTCTAATTTATCGAATTTGCTAATAGTGAGGTCTAAAAAATTTAATTTACTTTCAGATTCAATCTCTAAAGTAAAAGTGATGTTAGGATGGATTAAGTTTATTTCATTCAAAAGATTATTAGCTGTGTCTGAATTACCATTAATAAAAACAAGACAATTATCTACATATCTGAACCAATGTAATATTTCACTATTATTTTCGTTAATTATGTGATTAACTTCCAAATTATTCATGAACAAGTCAGCCTAAAATGGAGATAAACAACTACCCAACCTTCAGGCTATTAATAAAACTTTCCATTGAAAACAAAAAATCTTGAGAGAGGCAAAATTTAAGTAAAGTTAAAATTTGTGTGATGGTAACTTCATTAATGACGAGTAAGTAATTCTTTACATTTCTTATTTTACATATTTCCAACTTTTATTACTTACTTGTAGGTATCGCACTGAAGATGGCTTAATAGCCGAAAGCGCTTTGCAGTTTTTGAAAATTAAATTTTCACACAGAATACAACAATGTTTTCTTGACTCACTCAAAATTAGTCAATATTCCTGAAATTAATGCTATTAGAATCATGTAACAAGCAAGCGTTGCGCTCATTGTTGATTTATTTTGCGTACTGTCAATTTCGACGCGTTCACTTCAGTTTGGTATAATTGTATCGACATGAGTTCCGACTATGAAAGTGTGGATTCTGATATAGAACTTGCTGCAAATAACGCAATACAAACCCTAGTACCCGCTAAATCCCGCAATAGATACGAAAAAGAATATAAGCGATTCGCAGACTGGTGCAGTTCAAAAAAGTCCGTTCATTCCAATTAATTTTACTTTATCGCACTAGTGCGGTAAAGTATCTCATTACGAAACTCATATCAGTATCGTAATGTTTGATATTACATATTGGTAGTAGGTAAACAAAAATAAAACACTCATTTATATTATGTACTTTGATGGTTCTTCAAATTCGAATGGCCTTTTTGTAACTGGAAATTGATTTAAAAAGCATCTAAATAAGAAAGTGGCTAACATTTAGGAATTCTTAATTTTTAGTTTTCTCCTCAAATATTTTGTTTAAAAATTTTTTGCAAAGTAGTACCAATATACTTTAATAAAATATCAAAAGCCGGATGTCGGTTCAACACTCGTCTATAACTTGTAATTATTTTCGTTTACTATTTCTTGCATCACGAGCTTTTTTAAAAGTTATATCGACAAAAGAATTAAATTTAATATTGTACTCGCTGAAATATTTTTATTCGCAGTTGATTTAACTGCATATTCTTTATAATCTTCCATTCCTCCTTTCCATATTATAGACCCAATCCTTTAAAATATCTGCTGCTACTTCTTGTCACAGAGTTATTTCTGAAAGTTCGTAATTTGATACTTGACAAAACTCTATAGGGTACATGTAATTTGTTTCCCATTTCGCTGGAACAGAAAAAATGTGTAAATTGGTTCTCAATATTTTAGGTTCACCTAACTTTTCTGTGGTTTCCTACATTTTCAGTTTACCTAGACTCTATTAGTAATTGCATTTATTCCTTATAATTGCTTTATACTAAGTTTTCACAACCTGAAGATCATGCAGAAAAATATTAAGTAAAACTCGGAGAGAAATATATAGATCGGGAGTGTAAATAAATTAATAATAGTTTAAAAATAACATAGTGTTATATAAGAATTGAAAAATAATATAATTTAAAAAAATAACTGACATTGCACCCAATAATTAAACGTAAAAGAATATTTGCAACTTTTTCCAAGATTTTATTTTTTATTGTAAAATTTTTATACATTACCTATGAGAATAAAGCATATTTCTCTAAGGGATTCGAGCATAACAAAAAGGGTCAATATAACATTTTTTTGCCCACATATTTATTGTATTATTGTTTAT
The DNA here is from genome assembly GCA_910591675.1 of Galerucella calmariensis. Lineage (NCBI taxonomy): Eukaryota > Metazoa > Arthropoda > Insecta > Coleoptera > Chrysomelidae > Galerucella > Galerucella calmariensis. The sequence goes on from CAJUYG010000487.1 coordinate 13,701, forward strand.
TTGTGTATACACTTCCCAATAGCTGATTCCTGAATATTCCAATTACTATACTTGCTGTGTGGTCATTGTAATATGACCTAACTCCAGACATAAACACTGTTACATTTTTTTTGTCGAGTGTTTTATATTTCTTTCTTGACCCAAGTCTTCACCTTTGGTTGTTGTCATTGCTCACGGAACACCCAAGACGTTAACCACCTCAAATTTCATTTCATTTCATTGTCGACCGAGTTTGGTAAACAAAAGCCGCATACCCTAAGAATGCAGAGATGGAAACATGATGCGTCGTTAAACACATTAGTACACAATACTATAAAAATGTGTAATATATTAAAATATTATTAATTATGAAAAAACGAAAAATTTAACCTGCTCAAGCTTCTTAAATAATAATAATAAACGTTTTTATTGACTGCACATGTAAAAACGTAAACAGAAATCGTATAACCATAGCAAAGATTACAAAAAATATATTTTTTTCTTTGACCATAGTGGCAGCCAAAATGCAGAGTTCAAATATCTAACCCGAGTCCTCTGAAGGATCTGCTTTTCTACTCAACCCGTTTAATTATATAAAGTATATCCTAGATAGTATATTCGATAACCATTGTTTATGCTATAACAATGCTATAACAAAGTGAAAAAAAATTAATGAAAAACTACTCAATGCTAGAAACTAAATTGTAGTATTGGTACACCAGATTTGAAGAAGTAGTAATTTAGAACGTATGCTTTATAACGCCGCTCATTATAACTCTTTAATTTTTTCAAAACTTATTAAAGGTAAGCTGTAATTTATGTGGGTAGTTTCGCTATATTATATGAAAAACTGGCTCGAAACAATATTGTTTTATATCTGGGTAAAGTTGTATTAGTTTAAAACTAACATTAATAATGTGGATTTGAGATCTTTTTTCAATTTTTTTCATAGTAAGTGGGCTTTTTGCTTTTTGAATAATAACACAAGCATGCATCAGTCTCCTATTATTTAAGTTCAATCAGCCTATATTCGCCATGTGTTGTGATGTTGGATTTCGACGCTCCTAACAGTCAGACTAATCCTCAGCACCTCAGCACCTCAGCCTTAAGGCTTTTTGTGCTCTTGCTTGTGCTCAACAGTCTTTTCACTAGGTCCTTCTTGGAAAAATACTCGCTATTTCCTCCTCTTTCATGTATAACTAACAAATAAATTCCTCCCTATAATATATACCCGGTAATTTATAGTTATTTAACCAACAAGTGTATTACTAAGGGCTATTAACAATCGAGATATGTTAATCGCTCTTTTTATACACGGGAATTTTGGAACCATACTTAACATTGAACAATGCTTACACTAACACTACACCAACACTAACACTTCACACTATCTAACGCGCGTTTCGATAAGCAAGTTATCTTCTTCAGAGTAAAGGTTACCTGTACCAAAAACGTTTATTAATGAAAAATAGTTCATTAGTTATTCATTAGTTTTTTGTGTACATCAATATAGCTCAAAACACATTGTCGACCTATTAAAGGTATCCATGTCATACTTAGGAGGTCTAGGTACTGTACACCCTACTAAATTATGTTGAATAAACGTTTCCGGATACTACCAGAAGCGTATAACAGGAGCAAGCTGTAAATAATTGTAAATATTTGTTTTATAAGAAAAAAATGGCTACTAGCCCTTTTAATTAAGCTTACGAAACAGAAAAATAACAGAAACATAATTCCTGAAACAGAACATAGGTATGCGGAAAATTTTGAAGCTGCTGGAAATATTCTATCTTAATATTGACAATAATTGTCCATGTGATAGCTAATCAATTTTTATCAATTTTATTGTATTTAAAGGATGTGTGCGACCTTTGTTCGCTTCTTTTGGTTTCTTATTTAATTTCATCGACAAAAATAACCAGTTTCTTTATCAAACTTTTTTGCAACCGCATAAGATTTCCTTTTCCTAGAAGACATTATCAAAGGAAGAGGTATATTATTATCGTTATAATATTTATAAATATACATTGGTTCCCCTATTGGTTTTTCTATTGACAGGAAATAGAGATTGTATATATTTGTCCTTTGAAATCACACACGCCTAAAATTAATTATTTACTTTCCATAAGTTCATAAAAATAACACATGTATTTACTATTTACAGTTTAGCCCTTACTGCTCCGTATACTCACAATTGTGAGTGAAAATGGGTCCTGCATAACACGAACATGAGGGATCATGACTTTTGCTATATTAGTCGGTGCACTTGTACGATATTTTAGCAGGTGTTTAGAAATGGCGACTGTACAATGCTTCTCAAAAGTCCCCTCCACCCCTCTTTTCTTTTGAATGATAATCATAGACTGTTGAAATTTAAAGTTAAAATGGAATACAGATTAATGAATCATTACTTATTTAATTATTGCATATTAACATCTTCTTGCTCCTCCCTATATTGTAAACAACGCATTTTGACACTATTTTGAAGGACGTAAGTAATGATTACCAAAAAGGTATCGATTGTCCTTCATTTTTCAACATATTTAGATCCCTAAAAGCCTTTGCATACCGGCGTACTGAACGTCCTGGACGTTTAGTACGTTTTTGTCAAAATAAATCGCTGCCCATGCTATCAAATGAGACGGTTCACACCGCGCGTCCAGAACGCTGCGAACGTCCTTGACGTCCGCGACAGTTTTCGGAGGATATCTCGGCGAGTGTTTTCTACAAACGTCCAGCTCGTCCACGGCCTAGCGCATGCGCAATGGACACTTCAGAACCACGTGCTCCGATGTCCTCATCTCTGCAAAACCCCGCGTCATCTTAGTGTGTTTGTTGTTGCTGGTGCTTTGTGCGTTTGTACCATGAAGACGTTGTTGGAGGAAGTTAGTTATCATCCTGTAATCTGGGACACAACCCTAGAAATATACAGGGACCAGGTTATGAAGAATGCAGCGTGGGAGGAGATTGCTGCAAATGAGAAAGATAGTAAGTTTTAAGTATCCATTTACTTCTTTCTGTTAACGAATATAATAGAAATAAGTCGTCATCACTATCACTACTCGACTCGTTCATCCACGGAAAAAAAACCCGGTATCACACAAAGGAACTGGAGGAAAAGACATCTTTGCACTGACTGATCCTCATGAGCGAACAAGTGGGCGTTTGGTACGTTGCTGGGCGGTGTGAAAGGGGCGTGTACCAGACGTCCAAAACGTTTCAAACGTCCAGGACGTTCAGTACGCCGGTGTGCAAAGGCCTTGGATCGTTGGAACACCTGTAATAACCGGCTAGCCATAATTTTAAATTAAAATTAATCGCGTTGCTTCTTTTAGTTAACAAAAAAATATCAATAATTTTATTGATAGACACTGCTAGTGAAGCATTTAATAAACTGAAATATAACTTCAAATTTCAATTTCCACAATTTTATGCAATATTTTACCAATTCAATTTTACGTTTTTAACTGATTTTTTGTGATAAACGTACTTACAGTTCTTAAATTGACAATTTGTATATGTTTCGGTTTCCTTTTTTACATCTTCGATGCTGTTATAAGTAGATGTTGCGGGTCGGACTCGCGCACTAATGGTACCGTACCACATCTATATTAATGAATAGGCTGCTAAATATTTCAAGCGTCTACCTGTTAGCGTTATCAATATCAAGCAGAATAATTATTTAAAAATAGAATTAATATATAAAAAAACTTCCTCACGGGGAATTGAACCTGATAGAACCGTGGTCTACCGCGTGAGAGTCTGGGATGCTTACCTCTGGGATACCGTAGAATATACAAAAAGTATGTCTATAACGTCAAGTGTATCACATAATTTTATAAAAACTGACGTCTGTCAGGAGTCCCCTTTAATATCCAATTTATTCTATTTTTAGTGTTTGTTGTTAATTTCTACGGATTATTTCATTTAACGTTATTTTTGTAAATAAATATTCTTGCTCCAGTGCTTTTAGGAGAGACTTTTTTGACAAGTTATTCTGACGTTTCTTCTTAATTGAAAAAAAGATGAGTTGACGGGTATTAAACGCAAATGCTGATTGGTGGATTTCATATACATTCTAGGATGCATATGAAATCATATCCGTTCAGTTAACCGAAACATTTCTATTCTGTAAACTGTGCAGAATTAGTAGTTTGTACAACTAGTGTGGATATGATGGCCATATCGCACGAGGACGAAGTTTGAGTACGACGCCGTAGGCGGAGTGCTCAATCGTTCGATATGGACAATCCACACGATTCGATCAGTAGAAAAAATCTAGAAAAAAAACATTTTATCATACTATAACTTCAAATTAAAAATTTTCAACAATTTTATTTATAATTTTACCAATTCAATTTCATATTTTCACTGATTTTTTGTGATAAAGTACAGTTCTTAAATGTACAATTTGTATATGTTACGGTTTCCTTTTTTAAATCTGCGATGCTGTTATAAGTAGATGCTGCGAATTGGACTCGCGCACGAAGGGTACCGTAGCATTATCTATAATAATGAATATTCTGCTAAATATTTCATGTGTACCTCATATTGTCGTTATCAATATCGAGCAGAATAATCATTTAGAAATAAAATTGAAATTTAAAAAAAAACTTCCTCACGGGGAGTTAAAACCTGGTCTACCGCGTGAGAGTCTAGGATGCTTACAACTGGACTACCGAGGAATATTCTAGACGTCCATCTATAACGTCAAATGTATTACATGATTCCATAAAAACCGACGTATGTCAGGAGACCCCTTAAATATCCATTTTATTCTGTTTTTAGTTTTTGTTGTTAATTTGTATGGATTATTTTATTTCCTTTTTTAAATCTGCGATGCTGTTATAAGTAGATGTGGATTAGGAAAAAATATATTCTTGGAGTCTCCACACCGCATCCTTGATTCAAGTGTCAATGAACAAACCAAAACGAAACGAAATAAAAAAATAAGAAAATGAATTAATTTAAAATTGAACCTAACATTATTATAAATCATAGTATTTTTCATGACATTAGTTGTAGAAGAAGAATATCTCTTTCTATTTCTAAAGTTTTTGCAGTTTTTCCATATAATTTTGAATAAAGTTATTTAAGATCTTTTCGTTGAAATAATAATTAGAGATTAGAATGGATGAGTTGGCTATCAACCTATTCCACTGCAATCTTTTCAGATCCATTGTCTATATCTAAATAGCCAATGAGTCCCGAGATGTATGTGATTTATTGCCAATAGCTTCTTGTCGCCTTGACAAGAAAACACACATTCACCAGGCAGCTGCACTGGCATAGGATGTGCTCTGTAGGCTCCTCCTCTAGGTAATAATAATAATAATGATAATAATAATAGATTTAGTGACCAACAAAAACAAAAAATAATAATTTCAATATTACAATAGGTATAGTATAATATTGGTTAAAAGAACTACTGATCAGTAAAACTGTTCTTCCTCAGAAGCCTTTACGAAAAAAAGGAAAAGAAAAAAAAGCAATATACCTACTATCTAAATAGACAATACACTATAAGGCTACAAAGCTATGGATTTAGGATAGATTTGTAAATTGGTCATTAAAAATAAGTTTGGTTACTCTTTTTTTGAATTCTGTAAGTAAGTCTTAGACAAGAGTTTTAAAGTTTTTGTAATCTTCTCTGTTCGACACTATTAAGACTGGGACTATAGACGTAGTCACAATAATTCGCTAACGCCACTTGACTATTTGAAACTAATAATTTGAGTTTGGCATATGATTTTTGAAGGATATATGATATATATGGTGATCGAATTTGAGTCGGTCACCTAAATAAAGTTTTTTGCGTAAGTTGTAGTAAGTTGTATTACGCTATTGTTGATATTGATATTACAGTTAAAATCTACTGCAGACCTCCTTTCAAAATGCAGAATCACTGATTTTGACGGATTTATCATCAGGCGACTGCACATATCGTCTGTCAAGCCCATCAGCTTTGCATAGTTTAAAATATGTCGGTGTTGAAATAATATTTTTAATGCATTATATGCTTTTTGAATACAAATGAACACATGTTTTGTAAATTTATGATCGGAGTCTAAGCTTTTGAACACATCAGTGCAACTAATTTCCTTATTTTGCAACGAGCTTTAAATATCTCTTATAATGTCTTTATTCTTAGTGAAAACCATAGCAGTTGATTAAGAAGGACTCAATCTTAGTTGGTGTTTTTCAGATGCAACTACAAGTTTAGATAAGTCACTATTAAGCTTTTCTGAAGCACTTGCCAAATCAGTAGGAGATAATGTATAATATACTTGAGTATCCTCAGCGTAATAGTGTCACTCACACTGTCTAAATATTTACAATGAGTGACTGAATCATTTCATAAGTAATATTGTCCAGCTTGCACATTTCCTCTTCTTCTTTTTTTAATTAAATTAACATGTTTTGACTGAGGCCATTGACACAGTTACAGTATTTCATGCACTTTAGGTAAAACAGTTATAACATTCGATACATTTTAGATGTAACATGTTGGATATGGTTTATTAAATGCATGTCTTTTAGGTAGGATAGCACTGTATTCACTTCACCAAATTTCAGAATATAACTGTGGTTCCTTTACATTGTATGGTAAATTTCGTAGTGGGGACATTCTACTAGGTTGTGTCTAACAGTTAGATGGACAGAACATAACTGACATAGGGGGCGATCTTCTTATGTCGTCAAGTAGTATCCATGAGTAATTTCATCTCCATACTACAATATCGCTTCTTTGTATTAAAATAGGCTTTCTGCAATGCTTCCAGTGAAATTTTATTTCTCCTTGAAAGTTTCCATAATGTGCTTCGACCCATTTCAGGGTAATCATTATCATCTCGAACCAAGGCAAGAACTTTGCCTAGCGTCGAAAATTCCTTTCTAGAGAAGAACAGATGCATTTCCTGTCTTTCTTTCAAATGATTTTCTATGTGGAAGTTTGGCCTTACGTGCTGTTAGAAACTCGCCACATTTTCTTCTTTAATAACTTTGTAAATCGTTGACTTCCCAACACCAACCGTACACTAACTAATTCGACTGTCATAATAGTATATTACGTAACAAGAGTTGTAAATAACCTATTACGCACTAAATGAAAAAGTTTATTTATAAATTTCATGAGTGCGTAATGGGATTACAACTCGTGTAACGTACTATACTTTTTCTACGCCCATTTATTTTCTTCTGAGTGCTCATAATTTCATCTTTTTTACTACTAACAGACATATTCGCAGGTACAGTTGAGAAAATATTCGGATAGTATATTTTGTTACAAAAACTGACAGCATAAATGAGATGACGCTTATTTCCATATCAAGATTATTTATTTTAGAAATTGTATAATGTGTTGCCGACATTTAGGGGCATCACTCTCTTAAACTAAAATGTATTTTTTCAATGCTAAAAGCTTTTTTGTTTTTTCATTGATCAAAAGTATGTTAATAAACCAAATAAAGTAGTACGTGAATGAAAATTTGATTGTAATTTAATTAAACCAAGAAGTTTATGTGTATGTGTATGTTATGAGATCTCATTACGTGCATGTTATTGTTAATAGTATATTACGTAACGTGTGTGGTAAGGAGCATTTTACGCACGAATGGAAAAGTTACGCACGATGCCGCGTAGCGGCGAGTGCGTAATTCCGTGAGTGCGTAAAATGATCTACAACACGAGTTACGTACTATACTTTACCTACGACCTACTTGTACTTGTATTTTTCATAAGAAGCATAAGAAATAACAGTTACATAATTAGAGGTGCTTGGTAAACTCCATCTCTATTACTCTATTGCCAATGAAAGAAGCACATTAAAGAACTAACGTTTAATCATTATTAATATATTGTTGATAATCGAAAGTCCATTTTTCAATTATAATCAATACATATACATAGCCCTTTGGGCTTTTCATAGTTAAACGTGGCCATATCTAATGTTTTCAAATAGTAAATTTTGAATAAAATGGAGACGTCTATTGACAGTTGCTAAGATGTTGCTAGGGAAGCCGTGCGATTTACTTTACAGCTGTGCGTTTTTTTTACAGTGCGTAATAGACGTCATTACATTGACACCGACTGTGTGTTATTGACTGATTACAGGGGGGGTCGTAGGTAAATGTCATTTACAAGGAATGTTGACAGTGCGATTTTTGACGTTTACAGACATGGGCGTAGAAAAACACTTTAACATAAATGTACACACTGCACCTTGCAAGTTGCAACTGAACGACTTTTAGTAAACTGTTAAGAATACACAACTTAGACCTCCTTGCTAAATAAAAAAAAACCTACAATCGTATTTTCGGTGAAATTTGTTGGGAAGGTATTTATCTACTTATAATTCAATTACAGTAAGAGATTCTTGGAATTGAGAACAAAATTTCAAACCTTTATTGTCCAATATAGGTACTTATTGAAAATAATCTTGTGATACTGCTACGTAATATTCAATATACTTTGGCAAGTTTATCTGAAGCCGTTAAAGGAATGTAGTCGAAATCATTCGATATTGCCACGTTTAACTATGGAAAAGCTAAAGTGCTAAGTATGTAGTGATAAGAATTAGAAAAGGGACTTTTTATTATTAACAATATGATTAAAAGTTAACTCCTTAATGTGCTTTTTACCTTGGATTTTGTCTATTAACATTATTTTTCCAATTGATGAATATTAAGAGATGGAACACTTTTCCAAATTTGCTATAGGCTTCTTCAAGATCTGGCCGCGTTGTGCGAAAACCATAATGACCACACCCTCCGAACTACATATATAATTGGTGATTTTTATCGAAGGGCCTGACCAGCTGACTTCCTATTGGCAGTCGCCCGCGTGTGTTCTTCTCTCTCACTTCGTCAATTGATTGATATTGATTTATCCAGTGGCGTTGGTATTGTCAGTGACATTGGTATTTTCTGTTTTACCTGGTAAAATAGGTACCGTACGCCATTTGCACGTTTATTCAGATAGGCGACATGTTTCCTCTTACCGATGCCCCGTAGTTTCAGATAAACTTGCCAAACAATACATAGGGCTTTTGGCTGTTCAAACCTTTTTTTATTGTTCTGTGCAGCTTATGGTTATAAAAGACCGTTAAAAATCGAAAACTTGTAATTAGCTCAGGTATATTTATGGAAATCTTAGGAAATTATATTGAGACGATTTTTATTTCTCTCTCGTCCATAAAAATAGACTATAGCAATTTTCCAAGAATTGGAGAAGATATTATTCAACAAACAAGTATTAAGTATGTTAATTACACAGCGAACAACGTAAGGACTACACATAAGTATCATATTTATTGTTAGTGAGTCAGAGCCCGAAGATTTAGATTTTATCTCTAACTGATAGACTACCTAGTGATTATCCTGAACATACTCAAATTTAAACAAATGCGAAAAAACCTCTTTATTTAATTGGAGATTTATGTTTAATTTCAGATTATAAATTTACCTCACGTAACATAGCTCATCGCACCAAAAATTTTAATAAAAATATCTTGATGCACACTATCCAGTCGAGTATCAAACCTAAATAGTAAATATTATTATACTCATGAATATCTGTTTCGTTTAACGTTTGCCATATGGCTGTGATTTTTTCGCCAAATTAAAAATAAAACACCGCTACAGAAATAAAACAGATTAACCAACAGTTTGGAAATGTAATGAAAATGCGCTCGGTAATTCGTTATTTGAATTTTATTTTTAGACAAAGCTATTTTTGAAACTTGGCTAATATCCCATACAGTTGTTAACTAACTACCAATAAACAAGAAGTTAATATAGTATGGAAGATTGTTTCGATAACCTCATTTATTCGTTAGGACTTTCTTATGCTCTTATTCATGAAATTGCATTTTAGAAATGTTTGGATTTGACTTTCATTTAATGAAGGGTGATATATGATATCCAGACTGAATACTTACTAATCTTTGGTATTATTACTGCGTTCGGAATTTACATTGCGGGGGTTGCCGGATTTTTGGACACGTGATCACAGATTTAAAAAAGACATCTCTGTTTTCGTTCGATTTGAACTTGTTGTTATTGCATTTTTGTAAAAGTCATTCGTAGTGTTGACTGTATGTGAGCTACATCATGCTTTGACTTATTTTTAACTCAAAAAACGTATCTGAGGATCATGATGTTGAAATTTTTATTCAAAAATCCAACGTTGAAGTAACATCCATGTTTAATTTTTTCCAGAATGCAGGATATTAGATTAGATTATAAGTGGGTGGATTGGGTAGGTTGGCCTAACACACTGTGACCTATAAAATCTTTTGTGTGCACCCTATATCTATATTTTAGTCCCTATGATCTAGGCTTTTAGAAAAACGTAATATCTGCTATGATGTAACCAGATCACACTCTAAGTAGACGAGTTCCAGGTATTTAAGGCGTTGTGCTAGACCATCAGAAATCTCATTTTCTTTATGCCCTAATAAAAACCCAAAACGGAGACATAAAAGATATGAAGTAGACCAACGTCTTAAGGCAAAAGGTCATGACGTATTACGACTGCCTCCATATCACCCAGATAAATGCCATATCAAGTCAGCGTGCTAAACGGTGTAAAAAAGACTACAATTCAAAGAAAACAACAGTAAATATCGTAGTCGAAGAAATTTTTATCGTGTTGGGAGAAGACTATAGTAGTAGTTCAGAAAGTTGGAAAACTGTTCAAACAATGATTTTTTTCTGTAAGCGCCCCACTTCATACTGTGTTTAATTCTCGCTTTTTCTTAATTAAATTTGTTTGCTTAAGTTTGTTAATAATTTTTAATCATCAAAATCCTATTTATGCCAATAGGTTGATTTCGACATTCTATTTCTCTAGAAGTGATCGAACAACCTGTATAATGAATATTCATTGTGATTCATTTATACTTTTATGTATGTTATACATTATACCAAACATTTAGATATCTAAAGCTGAAATCAACTAATCTCAATAAAAAAACCCAAGTAGGTACGAGAGCATATCGCACGTCAATCATTCCACGATTTCCTTTTGTACTTTGAAAGTTATCAGTCATTATTAAAATGTGCAAACTTCAAGTAGATTGAAAGCAGATCAGATGATTGAATTCTATAGCAACCTAAAAAGGATACTTGAAATACTACTATCTAAATTGTTGGTCGATTTAACCTTGAAAACACCTCTAGGGAATCGTAAATATACAGAGAGAGAAACTGAAACATAAAATGACTATTACTTTTTAAATAAAAGACAGTAGACGATGATTTTTTATACTTAGGTAATAAACATATATTGTTTTCTCAACTAGAATCTAAAATTGGACAATTAAATAACGTTTGAACTTTTTTTTGAATTAATCACTATCCAATGCTTCATATAATTGAAACTGATCCTAAATATTAACCATTAATTTTCAGCTAATTATCATTAAGTTGTGTATGATTATGACTAATGCCATGACATTTGAGGTGGATCATTTATTCATATTTTTTGTTTTGGTTTTGCAATCTGCTGTTAGTCCCGTTTTATCCTTTCCAACGTTATATTATCCTTGTATTTAACTTTTCACTCCTTTATTTGCATTGCCATTACGTCTTCCTCCAAAGCATTTCCTCGGTTTTTTCGGGCTTCCTCTCATTCTATATGAAATATTGGGATCCCGTCTTCCTGATCATTTCTCTCGTATCATAATATTGAACCAATGAAGAATCTGTGCCTTTATTCATTTCTTTTCTTTTTCGTCGTATTCGTCATTGTATAAGAGGTGTCTGGTTTTACCAAATTATCATGGATAGTTAATTTTGTTTGTCTACTTAATGTTTCATCCACTAGTTACTCATCCCACTAAAAACCATTCATCAACGTCCTTAGTAACAAATTCGATAATGTTGTTCACTATTCATCCGCGATCTGCAATCTAAGCTCCACTTTACAGCAAAACACCACATAAGCTCATGTGTTTTGGCTTTTTCAAATCTTCGGACAAGATGTTGGTAATCCAACAGCTGAAGAGCTTCTGCGTTGTCATTAAGGTGAAGATCAACTTCACACTTGCTACTTTGCATACCTTTTAATCTCTTGTTTATCAGCTGCCATTGCAAGATCTCTGTGAAGGTCTACATTTCTTACATACCATTGAAAGTTATCCATTTTATTTTTCTCAAGAGTCGACATGAAGCCTGTTGGATTATTGCTCTTTACACCCACATGTCCACCGCCTCATAGCAATATAAGATGTGAGTTACCATCTTGATCTCCATACCACAGAGTCTGCAGCTGAGATCCCCGTTATACATCCCCATTATATGGTCTTTCACTAGAGTATGACCCGTTGGATAACCTGTAATAATTCTTAGCCAGCTTGGCTCTGACTGCGTATCTGTTTAGTGATGTTAAGTAATGTTTCTGGTCCAAATATTGTTGCTGAACCTTTTCGCGCGAACTCATCAGCTTGTTCGTTTCCAGAAATATTGTTATATCCCGGCACTCAGAATAATATTACTTTCATGTGGTCTGCCAATTTATGTAGTTCTTTCTGGCATTCATCTAACAAATCTTGATATTACCTCGCGCCTATTTAAAGTGTATTTAATCATTCTGGAACAGTAAATGATAGACGTCTCGGGAAAGGATATCAGTCCTCTCGCTTCTTGCCATCCCTTTGTACCTCAATATAGAGCTAGGGAGAAGTTTAGTACACATATAGTTATTTTCTGCTTACTTTATTTCAAATATCATATTTCCCAAAAATATCACAGTCAACTAGAAAACGGTCAGCTTATTTGAAATTAGAAGCCCGGTATTGTGCGAGTATTTATGTTAATTAATTAAAGCTCCGGTGAAAGTTCTTAACGATCTATAAATAACATTAATAATGTCGCAATAATTTCCCCTAATTCGAGTAATTGAAATCATTACGAAATAAAAATATTGAGGTCAATGAACTTCCTTATTTGAATTATTATTCTCCTTCAATGGTCGTCTTAAGTTTTTTCAAGGTGCTTCGTGGTTAGTGATAAAATTACGTTGTAAATAGTTGTACTCATTTTCTCTTACTCTAGATAGTATAGATGAAAAGTAGATACTTTCAAGAACTGAACAATCTCTAGCAAAATATTGTACCGTCCATAAACGAGCGTAAATTAATTTTGTTGCGTAAACACTTTTAATGAAGCTGTTGAAACAAACAAACCAAATGTCTATAGAGAGAGAACCTGCGTGACCTTGGTGGCAAAAATAATTGGCATCTACTGTGTGAGATAAATATATAGTATAGCTACTATACGAAATATAGAGAAAAAATTATTAAATAAAAGAAAATGTCTGTTTTATTACTGTATAATTAAAAGCGGATTCCAAAAAATTAATATCTCTGACTTACGATTGTCATCTAGCATGAAAGGTGAAATAGTATATTACGTAACAAGAGTTGTAAATAACCCATTACGCACTAAATGAAAAAGTTTGCATAAATTTTATTGAGTGCGTAATGGGATTACAACTCGTGTAACGTACTATACTTTTTCTACGCCCATCTATTTTCTTCTGAGTGCTCATAATTTCATCTTTTTCCCTACTAACAGACATATTCGTAGGTAAAGTTGAGAAAATGTTCGGATACTATATTTTGTTACCAAAATTGACAGCATAAATGAGATGACGCTTATTTCCATATCAAGAAAGCGCGTATTATTTATTTTAGAAATTGTATAATGTGTTGCCGACATTTAGGGGCATCACTCTTTTAAACTAAAATATATTTCTCTAATGCTAAAAGCTTTTATGTTTTTCATTGATTAAAAGTATGTAAATAAACCAAATCAAGTAGTACGTGAATAAAGATTTGTTTGTAATTTAATTAAACCAAGAAGTTTGAGTTTTCTTCTCAAAACGCACGCGTATGTTATGAGATCTCATTACGTGCATGTTATTGTTAAATGTCATTTACAAGGAATGTTGACAGTGCGATTTTTGACGTTTACAGACATGGGCGTAGAGAAAAAGCTTTACAACACGAGTTACGTACTATACTTTACCCACGACCTAATTGTACTTTTATTTATAATCTTATTAATAATACTTGAACAACATCAACAATAGATATTTTTGATAATTTTATTGTATAACATTCAATTCCATAATATTAGTTATTATAATAATTGTTTATAGTATCAGTTGTAGAATAAGGATGTAGGATGTAAGGTACGATCGCTGGTTTGATGAAAATAACAAATTGAAAATTTTTTTCCTCTCTTCATTTGGTAGCGACTAGAACTATCTAGTGTGAACTATTAAAATACTAAATTTACAACAAAAGCTTCGAAGGACCAGTGACAGATGACACGAAATTGTGGAGGTGAAAGATTCAAAATGAAAAAACCTTGTCTGTAAAAATATACTTATTATTTTAATGAATTTAACGATTAGAGCAGGCAGGAATTGCCACAAACTAACATTAAAACCACACGTGATGATAAGCGTTCACATCAAATGGTTCTTGGACTACAAAGTAAACTTTCAACTTATATACCTACAATGAGATACTATACAATAATTAGCAATGTTCGAAATTGAATATATACAATATTCATACAGTTAAATATAAGTGGGTAGTTACAAATAAAATATCTTCAAACAAAAGGTAGAACAAATGAAACCGGCAACCCTGAAATAATTGGGGCTGATGATGATATTGAAGTTGCACTTAATGTAGAACTTTCTCGCCAGTAATTTTTACTTTGGAGATGATTTAATTTTTATATATTAAATATAATGTACTCACAGTAATTGTAGCACTGAATTTAGGATGAATTAGGTATTACTTTTCACTAATTGTAGCTATACAAAATACCCATTTTATCGGGTGTAAATTTGTTGAGAGTTGTGGCCTACACTTTCTACATATGGTCTAGTCGACGATTTTTGAGAAAAAAGTACTCGATGAGAGAGAACTACCCTTAAATAGTTAAATAACACATGGTGAGAATGATCGAAGATCGGCGATTGGGCAGGGCAGTCATTTGAAACTATTGTAGAAATTTTGTGAATTTCTACATACTGGGGGGCGGGAAAAAGTTGGAAATATACATTATTAATTATCCAAGAACTTACTCAGAGATAGGTAGAGGAGCTAATTTTACTATAGGACGAACATATTCACCCTCTGCCGTTTTCACACGTGCAGCGCGGACTTTACCATCCTTGCCAGTCAACAGCTCTATTATCTTGGCAAGTGGCCAATTTAAAGGAGGGCGATCCTCAGATCGAATAAGAACTAACTGATTGACAGCTAAGTTTTTTTTCCGGTTGCTGCCATTTAGGTCTATGCTGCAGGCGGAGCAGATATTCCACAGACCATTTTTTCCAAAATTCTTGTAGGGTGCGAAATTTAGAAATTTTTGAGAAAACGGTGTTCCAGAATTCCTCTGGCAATCTAGTTATCGAGATACTTTGAGACATTCGGGTACCTCATCTAGCAGTTCGAAGGAATCGATAGAGTTGAAATCATCGGTTTGGGTCAAAAAGAGAGGACCGTGAAACCATAAAGAATAAACATCGGGGAAAAAGTTTCCACGTGATAAAAGATCGGCGGGATTCAACGAAGATCTGATATGTCACCATAGGGTATTTTTACTATTACTTCGAATAGCAAGGACTCGTTTTTTAACAAAGGGAGAGATTTCCGACTCAGACTTTTTAACCCATGTTAAAGCCACTAGAGAGTTGGACCATAAATTTATAGATTCAATTGCAACAGTATTGTGCAAAATTTGTAAAATACGAGAAGATAGCAAAGAAAGTAATTCCATAGAGCATAGCTTCAATTTAGGAATGGTAAGTTTACTTTTTAAAGGATTAACACGGGATTTGGCAGCAACTAGCCGAGATGAGAAAGTATTGTCGCAGTAATGAGCAGCAAGATACACACAAGCACCGTAGGCCAATTGGCTGGCATCGCAGAAGCCGTGTAAAGAAAGAGAAGATAATGTTTTGTTATCAATGAAATACCTAGGGATAGAGATATTTGAAATGTCAGAAACCAAAGTGAGAAATTTTTTCCAACCTTGCAGAATGGTGGCATCCGAAATGGGCGTATCCCAAAATATCTGGGATTTCCATAAGGCCTGCATTATTATTTTTCCTTGAACTATTAAGGGATTAACTACACCCAGCGGATCAAAGACAGAAGCAATAAAAGCTAAGATACTACGTTTAGTTAGTTTAGTTAGTAGGTTCTGGAACATTTGAAGTACGAACAAGCAAATGATCAGAAGTAGGACTCCATTTTAACCCTAGTATTTTACTAGGAGAGTCATCTATATTGAGGTCTATTTCATTGGAAGCTGATTGAGAAATAGAGGATAAAAATCGGCGGAGTTGGATTGCCATTTATGTAGCTTGAATCCATGTTTATTTAAAACAGTGTTAAGTTCAGAATTTTCAAATCTGAAAAAGTATCAGTACCGGAAAAAATATCGTCCATATATGTTTGCTTGAGTAGCGCAAACTGAGCTTTCGGAAACTCAGGATTTTTCTCTGCTATATCTTTAAGGACACGCGTGGCCAAAAACGGGGCACAGTTTTGACCAAAGCTAAGACTTGACAGTTGAATACAAGTGAAGGGATCAGAAGTGTTATCCCTCCAAGGAAAATTTTGGAAATGGCGTTGTGATGGATTTATATATGAATCTGTACATCATTTGAATATCTGCACAAAGAACAAATTTGAAACAACGAAACCTGCATAATATATCGAAAAGATTATCTTGTACTTGATAGCCTTTTGAGGTTAGGTAATTCAAGGACACACCGGTATCAGAACGAGCACTAAAATCGAAGACTACTCGAACCGGGGTTGAACTGTGTTCGCGTATCACAGCTCTATGAGGAATAAACTATTTAAATTCCTTGGTAGGATGATTATAAAACCATAAAGGAATCACCTGCGCGTGGTTTAAAGTAAGGTATTCAACTATAACATTTCTATAGTATTGAAAAAGAGTGGAGTTAGAGTTAAATTTTTTCTCTAGTGTCGAAAATCGTTGCCGTGCCATACAAAATGACTGACCCAATTTTGTAGGTTTATTTTCGAGAAAAGGCATGTCGACTTGATAACGACCTGAAGGTAGAATGATAGTAGTAGATTGGAATATTTGCTCTGCAAATTCTTGACTAGAGCAACGTTTTTTACATTCAGGAATAGTTTCTAGTTCCCAGAATCTTTCCATTTGGCGGTTCAGATTATTTTCAATAACGTTTGATTTAAGTAGATTAAAATAAATATCTGCACCAAGCAGCAAATTTATAGGACCGGTTTTAAAGAAATATGGGTCGGCGAGTTCAAGTTTTATGTATTCTGGTAATTTTAGAGCTTCTGGAGATATAGAAAATTGCGGAAGATTGTTAGTAATTTGATTTATAACAGAACAAGAAACATTAAAACTAGCAGCTGGATTAATGAGAGAACTGATTTGGACATCTAGTATTTCCCTACTTTGAGTACAAGCGGTACTACCTAATCCAGAAATATGGTTTTAAATGAAACTAACTATTTCTAAATGACTCCACAATATATTTGTAAAAATGTGTAAATTGTAAGTGAATTATTTAAAATTATTTAAAACCATATAATGAGTAGATTCCACGAAGTGAGGGTTTACACAGTTAACTTAATCCAGAAATATTTACAATTTCTGTTCGAGAAGGTAACTGTAAATTTTTTGCAAAAGAACTTTCAATCAAGCTCATTTGACTACCGGAATCCAAGAGAGCTCTTGCCACAATTTGCCGGCCATTACAACATTACATTACAAAAGCTGTGGGTATAAGAACTATTTTTTTAGATATCGACGCAGTAGTCGCAGTATGAAGCGAGGTTTGCTGAGATGGTGAATTAGAATATTCAAGAAATTCATTCACTACGGGATTCCTATTAGAAGATGAAGAACTATTTACAATATGTACATTTGATTGTTGAGGTTCAGTATTATTTGTCCTAAATTGAGGGGCCA
This sequence comes from Galerucella calmariensis, assembly GCA_910591675.1. Classification (NCBI taxonomy): domain Eukaryota; kingdom Metazoa; phylum Arthropoda; class Insecta; order Coleoptera; family Chrysomelidae; genus Galerucella; species Galerucella calmariensis. The sequence continues at coordinate 31,688 of CAJUYG010000487.1, forward strand.
CGTTCCGACCTTAAACATTAGCTGAAGGATTATGATTTTGAGGCATGTTTATTGACCTCGATTGATTATCAAAATGAAGATAAGAGTCATGCGATTTTCCACATGTGGAGCATCTCTTTAAAGATTTGCATTCCGGCAGAGTATGTGTGACACTCAGACAATTTATGCATGATTTTTCAGATTTGATAAATTGATATCTGTCGTTGGGATTTAAGGATATAAATTTGGAACATCCATAAATGGAGTGGCAGAAATCCTTGCAATAGCAACAATTTGAACGCGCGCTAGACGATTGTTGTGGATAGTTATTTAGACTAGCAACTAACGACACCTTATTTTTTCGTCTGTCTGTTTGTCTAGAATTAGACTTGGAAGTATTGGGATCAAAAAGATTTAAATTTTCTAAGACAGATTGTCTCTTGTTTAGAAATTCGAAGAATTCTTCAGCGGAAGGTATGGTCCCGGAACTTCGATCATTCTCGAATGCTTTTCGCGAATGGAAGTCAAGTTCATGTTCGAGCAAAAATATTACCAAAGATCCAAATTTAATTTCAGACGAATGACCTGTATTATTTATTAAATCAAATGTTTTCCGAGAGGCTATATAAAATTCTTTTAAATCGCTTGCGGTACTTTTCGATAAGCTTTTTTGTTCTACCAATGTTTGGTACAGAGAATTTAAGATTTTAAAATATCATCATAATTCTTTTTTAAAATATCTAATGCTACACTTAAATTCTGATTAGTTAGACTTAGACTAGAAATTAAATCTAAAGGAGAGCCACGTAATAAGCTTTTCAAATAATAAAATTTTTCCCCATCAGTTTTTAATTTTGAGTTATTGAGTACAACTGCAGAAAAAAGGTCAAAAAATGAGGGCCATTCTTGAGCCGACCCTGAAAATGGTTTAATATTTATTTTTGGCAGAACCACATTAGAAGATTGAATGTCAGAATTGTTAACAATTTTCTCCTTACGGCTTTCAATAATTGAATCAAGTTTAGCGATGGCATTTTCGAACCTATCCGCTACAATATTTTCCGAAACAGTATCGGAGTCGGTAACATCTTCAGAAGCAAGAGAAGCTATGTCAAGTTGAATTTTTTGATAGCATTCATAATTACTCAAAATATTATTAAGTTTTAGATTTAAAAGATGAATTTCCTCAGATCCCTCAAGACCTCTGAGAAAGGTTTCAATTTTAGAAAGTTGGTTTTTGCAACCTTTGCGTTTATTTTTCAAACTAGTTAGATCCATTTTAGAGAGTTGAGCTATTATAGCACCACTAATCAGAAAATAAGATAGTAATATAAAAGTTGAGCAATACCTATGTAATGTAAATATACAAAATATCAAATAAATGCGTAAGTAAGCAAATACATATAAAAAATATCAAAAAACGTTAGAAAATTTGCGTAGGTAAGCGCAAAAACATATAAAAAATATCAAAGCACGTTAGAAAATCCAGATCAGTTAGTAATCCTTAAAAGCTATAAATGTTTTAGGATATTAATAATACCCAATAAAAGCATAAATAATATTAGAATAGGTCCTATTTAGGTACCTAGATAAGTAAGCAAAATGGATTGTATTCAAAATAATAAAAAAATGTTCAAAACCTATAAATCATGCTAAATTTCAAATAGTATGCAGAATTAACGTTCGGTTTTTCCTAAAGCACTGAAAACATACGGATACAGTTACAAAAACTAAAAATATAAGTACTGCAATTATGTAATATTATTGTCCTTCAAATAACAAATAAATACAACGTTCATAAAATAGCAATGCACTAATAAGGAAATCGAAAATATGTAGAGCAGGTAGTCTTGAAGGGCAAAATAGGAAACCGAAAACTATTAACTTGGTTTTGTTTCCCTTGACTTCGTCTCGGTCTTGGGGTAGCAGGTGCCTACCCGTCGGTCAGAAGATTTAGACAGGGTTGCCGGCTCGAGCAGAGTTTCTGGAGGCCGAACACCGTTAACAAAATATGCGAAAGTTTTAAAGTTTGTGGTAAAGTCACTATCACTGTTCAATTGGTAACCAAATTTGATTATTGCATTTAATTGTATGGTAATTGCAAAGCAGTAATTTGAAATAGTGAAATCATGGATGAAAAATAATTAGAATGTCAATTTGACAGGAGAATCCGGCTCGAAGGACCAAAACAAATGTAGAATAAGGATGTAGGATGTAAGGTAGTACGATCGCTGGTTTGATGAAAATAACAAATTGAAAATTTATCTCCTCTCTACATTTGGTAGCGACTAGAACTATCTAGTGTGAACTATTAAAATACTAAATTTATAACAAAAGCTTCGAAGGACCAGTGACGGATGACGCGGAATTGTGGAGGTGAAAGATTTAAAATGAAAAAACCTTGTCTGTAAAAATATACTTATTATTATAATGAATTTAACGAATAGAGCAGGCAGGAATTGCCACAAACTAACATTAAAACCACACGTGATGATAAGCGTTCACATGAAATGGTTCTTGGACTACAAAGTAAACTTTCAAATTATATACCTACAATGAGAAACTATACAATAATTAGCAATGTTCGAAATTGAATATATACAATATTCACACAGTTAAATATAAGTGGGTAGTTACAAATAAAATATCTTCAAACAAAAGGTAGAACAAATGAAACCGGCAACCCTGAAATAATTGGGGCTGATAGTGATATTGAAGTTGCACTTGATGTAGAGCTTTCTCGCCAGTAATTTTCACTTTGGAGATGATTTAATTTTTATATATTAAATATAATGTACTCACAGTAATTGTAGCACTGAATTTAGGATGAATTAGGTATTACTTTTCACTAATTGTAGCTATACAAAATACCCATTTTATCGGGTGTAAATTTGTTGAGAGTTGTGGCCTACACTTTCTACATATGGTCTAGTCGACGATTTTAGAGAAAAAAGCACTCGATACACACACACCTCTATCAAACCCGTCCCTTCCAGGATGCACTCCTCTAGTAGCAATGCATCCCGGGAAGAACATTCCTACACCCTTCATCTCTTCCGATGAGGCCTCAGTCCGATCTGCTGGGCTTGTCCATCTTCTTTTCTTGGTTTATGGAAAAGTTTTGGCGTTCATCTTTTCTTCTCGAGGTAGTGATAGTCACTTTTCTCTCGCTGGTCTTCTTGATTTTTCGTCGCTCGCGGGGTGTGTGCATGTCGCTGACTCAAAAAGGTACAAATCCTTAGCCGACGTACTGCGACTAAAGACGACCTTGGAGAGTGGATCCACTTGTTAAAGCTGGCCTTACTAGCTTTCCTGCCGGTCTTTTCTATGGACAGGCAGGATCTCTAAGTAAGTGGTCTTCTTTTACTTACCTGTTGGTGTTTGTCCTCATTGCTGTCCTTATTCTAGCTGTTTTCTTGGTCGTGCGTGTTTGTTATAGTCTTCTCTGGTATATTCCGTGAGTTCTCTCAGTTGAGTGTTTGGGTGTGTCCTCAGTTCTTCGAATCTTCTCCTGGCTTTGGCTTTCATGACTTCGATGATCTTCTTCTGGTCTAATTCCCGATAGAGCTGAACGTTCCTGACGTAGTATGGTGCGTGTGTGGCTTGTCTCAGGAGGCTGAGCTTGTACCTTATTTCGTGTGCTTGGCGCTGCGTGTCCCCATGCTATGGAGGCATACATCAGGATGGGTAGGATGATTGCGTTGATCAGCTTAACCTTCGTTTTTAGCTCCAGGTTGGATCTCCGGCCTATGAGTCCAGCCAGTCGTCCTCTAGCTTGTCTTGCTTTGTTGACTGCGTATTCGACGTGTTCTCTGAAGGTTAATCCTTGGTCCAAGATGACTCCTAGGTACTTCGCTTTGTTACTCCATTGTACTTCCTGACCTGACACTTCGATGTTTTGTATATTTTCCTCCTCTTCTTGAAGTAGACTGCTTGGGTTTTCTCTGCATTGACCTTTATCTTCCACGTCGTACACCAGTCGTCTATGCTTTCAACGGCTTCTTGTAGTCGTTGTGTCACCATAGCTGGTTGAGTGCTTCTTGTCACTATGGCTGTGTCATCTGCGTAGAGGGCCATCATGGTGTTGTTCGTCTTAGGAATGTCTGCCGTGTATATGTTGTAGAGCAGTGCTGCCAGTACTGCTCCTTGTGGAACTTCTGCTTCTGTAACTCCCAGTTCGGATTTGGTTGGTCCTATCTTGATCTTGAATGTCCTGTCCTTCAAGTAGCTGTTGACTAGTTTGGTGAGTGACGTCGTGTATCCTGCTTCTTTCATCTTGTAGATCAGACCTTCGTGCCAGACTCTGTCGAAGGCTTTGCTGATGTCCAAGAAGATGGCTCCTGTTGATTGGTTCCAGTTGAATCCTTGTGTTGAGTATTCCACTAGTTTCAATACTTGGTCTTCTGCTGCGTGGTGTTTTCTAAATCCGAACTGTTCTTCTGGCAGTATTCCTATGGCTCTTGTCTCCTCTTGTAGTTTGTTCAGAATGACCCTCTCGGCTATCTTACTCATCGTTGGGAGTAGGCTGATGGGTCGGTAGTTCTGAGGAAATTTTGGGCTTTGTCCATTTTTGTTCAGCATCACTACTTCGGCTTCTTTCCATGCTGGGAAGTGCTTGGTCCTAAGTATTCCATTGATGATGGCTGTCAGGAATACCAGTCCTCGCTTTGGCAGGTGTTTCAGCGCGTTGTTGCTGATGCCGTCTTTGCCCGGCGCCTTTTTGATCTTCCTCCCTCGGATGATGTAGGCTACTTCTTCAGGTGTGGTATAACCTAAGTTCTCGTTGTTATCTTCGTTGTTGAGGTAGTTGTTCACTGTCTCTTCGACTTGATCTGTGAAGTCCATGTCTCCGTTTGGGAAGTCGTTCAGGGTGAACTGGAGCTCCATTTTTCTTCTGAAGGCTTCTGCTTTCTCTTCGTCTGTTTCTGCCATTCCGTTGTCTCCGTGTAGGGGTGGTATTGGTTTTCAGTCTTGTCTAAGGAGTTTTGCTAGCTTCCATAGTCCTGGTTGATCCATTGGTAGTTCGTCTAGTCTGTTTTCCCAAATTTTTGGATCGGTGTTTGGCTAGCAGTTCCTTGACTTCCTCGAGTAGTCGGTTGGATTTTCGTTTGTCTTCTGGTCTTTTGGTCCGGTTGGCTCGTCTAATAGCTCTGTTTTTCTCTCTGGTGAGTTGTTTCAGGTCTTCGTAGATGTTGGAGAACGCTTTGTAGTTTTCCACCTGCCTGATTGTTGTGCTGTCTTCTATTGCCTGTTGGATGGCTTCCTCCAGGTGTTTGAGCTGCTCGTCTAGCTCATCCTTGTTGTTGATGAATGGGATTGGTCTATCAGCTGTCCAGCTCTGGCTTTGAACTTCCTCCAGTTGGTCTTTTGGACTTGTCTTCCGGTTGTCCTTGCTCCTTCACCAATGGTAAGGATGACTGGTTCGTGGTCTGTTCCTCCTTCGCCGTTGACTATTTCCCATTCAACCGTGATGTCGTTTAGGACGGCTATATCTCGATGAGAGAGACCTACCCTTAAATAGTTAAATAACACATGGTGAGAATGATCGAAGATCGGCGATTGGGCAGGGCAGTCATTTGAAACTATTGTATAAATTTTGTGAATTTCTACAACAGTACAGTTGGGCTTTTCATATTTAAACGTGACAATATCGAATGTTTTTAAATAGTAAATTTTGAAAAAAAAAAAAAGCGACGCCTATTGACAGTTGCTAAGATGTCGCAAGGAAAGCCGTGCGATTTACTTTACAGCTGTGTGTTTTTTTTACAGTGCGTAATAGACATCATTACATTGATGCCGACTGTGTGTTATTGACTGATTACAGGGGGGGGGGTCGTAGGTAATAATATATTACGTAACATGTGTGGTGTAACGCGTTTTACCTCGTACACGTGGCTCCTGCCACACGAACACGTCACTATGGACACCCTTGACTAAAAATCTTTCGACGGAATACTCGGGCGCCAGATTTTTAACGTGGTTTGCTCCACGGCCCCTTGACCATTAGCGTCAAGAGTTCCAGATAGCCTCAGATGGAGGTTACGGAAAATTCCAGGGGTCTTGTTGAGTTATTTCAACCAATTCTTTATCAAATCTTTAATACGACTCAATTGAATATCGATTTTTATATTAAAATAAGTTACGGTAAATAGCGGAGAAATCAGGAACTTTGTTTATTACTACCTTGTGGTCTGTTATGAATAATTTTACAGGAGCGAGAAAAAAAAACGGGAGAAAGAACGCACGGTCAGAGCCGGTAAGGTTATCACAACCACGGAAAACTACTCTCGACACACGAGACGTAAACGTATTAGATCTGCAGGGTAATCAAATAAATTATGGCTAGGCCACTTCTAGATTTGATTATCCCTTGAATCTAAATTTAACCGGCAAAATATTTTTCCGACAAACAAACAAAAGGTGTAAAAGATTTGTACCTGAGAGCTAAAAATGTCTAAATCTGCCGGGTAATCAGATAAATTATGGCTAGGCCACTTCCAAATCTGATTATCCCTTGAATCT
>CAJUYG010000487.1:38198-72187 GCA_910591675.1 Galerucella calmariensis
AATCTGATTATCCCTTGAATCTAAAGAAAACCGGCAAACTATTGTTAGGAAAAAAATTATATCAGAAAGGTACCACGGAACTGGAAAATCAACGATTTAAATCTGCCAGGTAATCAAATAAATTATGGCCAGGCCACTTCCAAATCTGATTATCCCTTGAATCTAAAATAAAACCGGCAATCTCAAAAAAAACTATAAAAGGTACCACTAATTTTGACACACAGTGTAGAAACAAAAGATCCTGAATATAATTAAGATGCACCAATTCATATAAATCTTAATTGTATATTAATGACTTGTGAAAAAAAATAAAATGTGAACTTAATATAAACCCGGCGAATAATTAAAACCAATTAACTTCGCAATTGAAATCAAAAACACATTTTCTAAAACAACGTTACATTTATTTATCCTAATCTCAAACAAAACAACTTTTCTAACAACAAAAAAAAAAAAATAACCGGTACGGAAATTTCCATGAAAATATCAAACTTTTCTATTTTACGGAGGTACGAAAATTTTCAAATAAACGGTGATAAAAAATATGTTTACCTTCTTACGTCGGTTTCGGTATCGTAGTTCACTTTTGTCACAACTTTAAAAAAAAGAATTACTGTCTTTAATTGAAAATATATGCCGGTAACCGGATCGGAATAACACAAACTTGGGACACACACTTTACGTACAAAAATTAGCAACGGTCAACGGTAAAGGTAAAGGTAAAAGGTAAAAGGTGAATCAGCGGTCGGTCTCTGTTCTCCAAATCAATTCTCCTGCTATTTATATCCTCATTGTCGCTAGTAAAATTTAGATACCACAAAAAATTTGTCATATACCAGACGTATTTTGAAATTAAATAAATGGTATATATACCAAATGTCCTTATCGATTGAAAAAAATTTTAACTTTAGAAACTACTAAATTTCATGATAGAATTCATTTACGTACCTCCGGTCTTATACTAAAAAAAATATACAAAACAACAATATACCTAACAATAAATAAAAATCAATTTAATAAAAGAAAAGAGAGTTTGAATTTAAGTAACGAGTTATAATATATTTAAAGTGTTGAAAATTAACCCTGTATCTATAACAACAAAAATAACTCGTTACAGTGGTAAGAAGCATTTTACGCACGAATGTGAAAGTTACGCACGATACCGCGTAGCGGCTAGTGCGTTATTCTGTGGGTGTGTAAAATGCTTTACAGTACGAGTTACGTACTATATTTTACCTACGACCCACTTGTACTTGTATTTATATTCTTATAATTAATAATACTCGCACAACATCAAAATAGATATTCTTAATAACTTTATTGTATAACATTTAATTCCATAATATTAGTTATTATAATAATGGTTTATAGTAACAGTACAGTTATTAAACACAAATCATAAATCACTTCCTTTGCTTGTTGAAGCATAAGAAACAACAGTTATATTATTAGAGGTGCTTGGTAAACTTTCATCTCCATCTTTATGACTCTATTACCTACCAATGAGAGAAGCACATTGAAGAACTAACGTTTAATCATTATTAATATATTGTTGATAATCAAAAGTCCATTTTTCAATTATAATTAATACATACTTAGCCCTTTGTAAATTTTCAATAAAATGGCGACGTCTATTGACAGTTGCTAAGATGTGGCTAGGGAAGCCGTGCGATTTACTTTACAGCTGTGCGTTTTTTTCACAGTGCGTAATAGACATCATTACATTGATGCCGACTATGTGTTATTGACTGATTACAGGGGGGGTCGTAGGTGAAAATACTTACATATTTGCATTTTGTTAATTAGTTTAAAAAATAATCACGCCGAATTACATTCGTGGTAATAATTTAGATAATTTTAACTAGATTAGCACTCGTCTTTGTTGCTATTAGGAAATCCAACTCGTGGACTTCGTCCACACACACACACACACACACAACCTTGATGAGCCCGTCCCACCCAGGATGTTCCTCTCTAAGCGAGGTAGGTACATCTCCGGGGAGGACTTCCACCACTTCCCCCCATCTTATCCGATGGGTCTCATCATCATAGTTCGCGTTTCGGCGTACAGCTCGTCCCTAGCTAAAAGGGCTAGCAGCTGGGGGCGAGCCGTCTTTTCTTTGGCCGTGTAACCTCGGTGGTTTTTACTTCGGCGGTCTTCCGTTGTGTCTGTGTCTTCCGTTGTGTGTGTTTGCGCTGCCTCTACAAAGTGCGTCCTCAGCCGGCAATTTCGGCTGAAAACACCCTTATAGAGTGTGTCTTCTTTTCTTCCGATCTCTTACAATCGACTTTAAGCCATTAGCTGAGCTAATAGCTTTGTCACCTGTTCGAGGATCTGTTGTTTTGTTGTTGCCGTCGTTGTTTTCTTGTTAGCTGCGGCTTGGGCGTAGCTGACTCCTGTCTTCTTTACAGCTGTTGCAGTTGTCCTTGTCTTCTGGTTTTTTGGGGCTTTTGGACATCCTTTGTAGTTTGCCGGGTGTTCTCCCTGGCAGTTTGCGCAGGTGGCCGGCTTGGTCTTGGGTCGTGGGCAGTCGTTGGATCGGTGTGGTCCTCCGCACTTCACGCATTTCGTGTTTACGTTACACGTCGTCTGTCCGTGGTGGAAGCCTTGGCAGTTGTAGCACTGCGTCGGCCCTTTTCCTCTTCTTTGTTCTTCCCACCTGATCCTCACGTTCTGGATGTGTTGGATTTTCCGGATTTTTCTTTTTCTTCAGGCTCCAGCTCCACCAGGTAGATGGGTAGCGGTCTTCTCTCTCCGAATCTGGAATGAAGTTGGGTTAGTCGTTTTATACTTACCCCTTGTCTTTCGATTTCTTCCTTGATTTCCTTGGTGTCCTCGCAGTGCGTTAGTCCTCGGATGACGATCCTTGCCATCCTTTCTTCTTGTAGCAACAAAGATTCGTGCAAGTAAAATTTTGACGTTTCAATGTAAACAAGGTATTATCGATGAGGAAGCAGAATTATCAGTAGTAATACTATAAGTACTTCAAAATAATCGGGTTATACATTGATTACTTGTTGCATAATTACAAATATTGTCAGTTTGACAGTTTAAATAATACGACCGCGCAGCGGGAGGATTATTTTGTCAAACTTACACGATTTGTATCTAATTATGCAGGAAGTTTACATTCATGATGAAGTGATGAATTAGATGAACGTTTAAAAATATTTTTGGCAAAATTGTATTTTCCAAAATATAACTAATGGACTAATAAAAAAATTCCAAACATAAATAATTTACGGAACAGTTTCAATCATTTAACGAGCATTCAAAACAAATTTATAAAGATAAATAGTATCTTGTTTTAAAATATGCAACCGCTTTGGCCGGAATCCAAAATACTTTTTCATAGGTAGATATTTCAACAGATTTTTTGATTGAAAAGGCGTGCAGTAATTTATACATTTTTCGAGGAAGTAGCGCGATTGTAGGCACGAAAATAGATCGAAAGGCTGCGTAGGTTGCGTATGTTAGAACAGTCTGTGGACATCTATAATTATATTTCCAAATGTAAACAACTTTGGCATTCGTAACTTGTTCTCTTTTTGCGATGTCATCATTTAAATTATTTTGAGTACAATTTCAGATTATGGTCTGTATACTGGGGTGGGGTGATAAAATGTAAATTTTCAACCCTTAAAACGATCGTCTTCTATAAACTGTGCTATTTTGTGATACATTTTAATGAATTCAACTACACTCAAGGACACAATTATAATAGTATATTATGCAATGAGCACAAAATAATGCCCATTTTGCACGAAGATGAAATTTGCAGCACGAGCCGAAGATAAGATATCGTTCACGTTTAATACATACATGCATACATTGCAAAAACTTTGAGAGAAATAAACTGATAATATTTCATTACCCGCTAATGGGCTTTTTATCAGAATTGAAATATGAATTGAAGAAATATGTAAAAAATTTTTATTGCTATTTCTAATAGGTACACAGAAATAGAAGCCTTTAAATATGTATTTGTAGAAAACAACTATGAAATTACTCGTTACCTACTAAAACTTTGACAGAAACGATCTGCTGACATTTCATCAATTTGTCGCTGGAAGTCATAATTTGACAAGCCGTAGTCGTTGTGATTTTAGAGTGAACCTAAACCTAACACGAAATATTCCATTTCGCATTTGTTGTTAGCAACTTGCCTAGCAGCCGATGCAAAAATGAAATTCTGTACAAAATGTGCTTGTTTATGATTGAAGATACGGTTACAAAATGAACATTTATCGAGGTTGTCGTAGAAAAAATATTTTTTAATATTAATAACTTCTTTTAATTCATAATACGAACAAACAAATAATTATTCAGACAACAACCACAAGTTTAAAAATTCTTCTGTGGAGTAAAGCAACAAAATGACTTTCCTGAGTTGTATTAGTGTAGAATAGTTTTTGATAGTTGAAGGTAATTTATTATAAAACCGTTGCCCTTGTATAGCCGGAGATTTGAAATAAATATTTTTCTTAGATAAAGCTACATGTAGATCATTACAATGTCTTGTATTAAATTTATATACTTGCTCATAAGTCTTAAGATATTTTATTTTAGCATAGTCAAACACACACAATTCTAATATAACTAATATACAAACGAATGGTCTTCTTCTTGGGCTATGAAGACATCATTCAAGCTAGTAGGTACTCATTCCCCAAAAACATAAACCATACCATAGGAGCGATTTCGCCCGAGCATAGTACAATATTATGAGGTGTTTAATGGTTAGAACCGATCGAAGGTTTCTAAATTAACTGAATTCAATTTTGATACTGTATCGCAGTTTTTTCCAAGAAGCGTGTTCTATTTGTTTGTTATTAAATTTTATATTAATTTTTTGTATTTTCTCTGTGAAGGTTTTTTTGCATTTAGGTGGAGTGAATTTTTACAAAACCAATTGTATAAGCTGGAAAAACATTCCAAAAGAACATTTGATTTATCCGAAATAAGGACCAAAAACAAGGTATAATAATATATTTATGCATACCTACTTATGTGACATTTAGTTGGATGCCAATTTAAAATATTTTTATAACTTTAATTTTTCATTAATATATATTAATAATAATAATAATAGTGTATTAAAGATTTACATCAAGGAAAACAGCAAAATGTTGTTTAATAGAAGTTTGAGGTACGACGTAATCATTTTTTACTTGGCTACTCCTCAATACATTTACCTACGACCACCCCCTGTAATCAGTCAATAACACACAGTCGGCATCAATGTAATGATGTCTATTACGCACGGTAAAAGAACGCACAGCTGTACACGTTACTCGTGTTGTAAAGCATTTTACGCACGGAATTACGCACTCGCCACTACTTGGCATCGTGCGTAACTTTTCCATTCGTGCGTAAAATGCTTCTTACCACACACGTTACGTAATATACTATTTTTAAATAGGTTAACTGACCAAATTTTTAACGTCAAATGAAAATGACACTGACAATGTCCGGTACCCAATGGCTTACGCATTCATTCAAACGAAGATCCAATCAAACAGCGTGAAAAATTATCGATATAATTTGCTACTATCTAATTATATTATTAGATTATATAAATATTCATTCAAATCCGTCGTGAAAAAACATAGTCGTTCTGCAAAATAGCCGATACAAGAATGTGGAATAAAGATTTTACTGTTGAATTTTTGGAGTTATATAAGTCGTTGCCAAGTTTATGGAAAATAAAATATTCAGAATATTCCTCCTTTAAAACAGTGTACATAGCACAAACATGTTTCTGGTACTAAGCGTCCTGAGGCTTGAGCTGATATTGCTGTTGAAAATTTTAAATCTTCATAATTTTGCCCTGTAGGCAAATGGTGCCGTAAAACGTTCATGACAGGATATGGACTGCCGAAGGTGCGAATATTGCTTTTGTATCGTGATACGGTTTTTACAATTCTAAATAAGTATCCTTTTCAATTCTTAAATAATTACATTATCTACGTGATTTCTTTTTTAAAGCAAAAATTAATGCCACTGCAATTATGTCCTAGCGATTCATCGTGAAGCACCTAACTGCAGACGTTCTTTTCCGACAGTGTATCGGCTAGTTCATATAGATGCGAATCGCGAATTGCGAGTGCGAATTCAATTCCTATCGGTTGATTTTGGTGACGAAACAAGTGACAGTCGTCATATTTTAATTTTCATGCGATTCGCAAAATTTAGGGGGCGGGAAACTTGGACATGTTTTAATTTTTTGCGAAATTCGCTAAGAATTTTCTATCAAAACTGTCAACGCATCCATGTGCATTCAAGATAGATGTTTGTTGTTATTTACTCTTCGACCGCCATATTTTCATTTATTTCAGCAGTTTATTAGATATATATCTGTAGCTTAATGACTGAAAATAAAAGTATGGATTCGGAGCTAACAGATAATGGAAAGTAAGTTTTTCCAAATAAAAGTAGTAGGTACTAAAAGTTAACATTCTTTAATATTTTAGTTAGTATCTTGTAAAGTGCCAATGTGGGGAAACATTTTCATTTGCAAAATATCAGTACCATTTTTTCTTGGAATCATAAGCAGAACCCATATCCCAACCCTGTTCATTATCCCCTCAAGGAGACAGTAACTGCGAGAGACCCAATATCTTCAACGGTAGCGATGCTTCTCAAATTCCAGGTAAAATTAAAATGTATTGTTTTGTTTGGCCACCATATAAACTTGATTTATTATTGATCACACAATGAAGTTACATTAACGGCTAAGTTGGCAGAAGCAGTCCAAGCTCGATTACCACTGTACTACTAGTCTGTATGCTATTGCCGTTTAGTTAAATTAACAATTTAATCAAAAAAACGTATTGTCTAGCGGACAGAATATGATGAAATACATGACTTTAAAAATGTTCGAACTGCAGCCCTTGCTGTATTTGACAGTAACCCAAACGGTGTAAGTATTGTTGTTGAACCTTGTTTATTGTGTCTTGAGAAATAGTTTATTGCTGTCCGAATTCTCTCTTTTAATTCTTTAATATTTGCTGGTTTCGTTTGATACACAACATTCTTCAGATGGCCCCACATAAAATAATCCAAAGGATTGAAATCTGGTGACCTCGCTGACCATTCAATTTAGGATCACGTCTACCAATCCACCTGTTCGGAAATATTTCATCTAGGTACCTTCTAACATCTACAGCATAATGTGGAGGTGCACCATTCTGTTGAAACCATAAACTTTCAACAAAACCTCCAGGATGACGTCTGCTGGAAAACTTATTACGTAAAATAGGTACGAGATACCCCCTTAAAAACTCTAGATACGTTGCCCCTTTTAAATTACCTTCGATAAAGTAGGGTCCGATTAGTCTATTTCTTACAATTCCAGCCCATACATTTACCTTTTGCGGGTATTGTGTATGATGCTCACGCATCCTTGGGGGTTTTCTTTTGCCTAGTATCTACAATTCGGACGGTTAACCTCGCCATTTAACGTGAAAGTGGCCTCATCAGAAAACATAATGTTTTGTATTAAGAGAGGGTCTCGGTGACATTTATTCATCGTTTTTTTCGCAAAATTGGATTCTTCTATCGGGATCATCTTCGTTTAATTCCTGCACAAGTTTGATTTTATAAGGAAGCCCTTTTTCAAGCCTTAATATTTTTTGTACCGTTGGTTTGCTAACACCGATATCGCGACTAACTTTACGCACAGAAGTGTGCGCATCTTCTTCAAAAATAAGTAAAACATCAAAAGCTGTATCAGCATTTGCAGACAGACGACCTGATTTGCGTGCATTTTCAACCGTACCAGTTTCTCGAAATTTCTTTTCACTCTTACTGATTGTTGAACGCGTTATAGGTCTTTCTGGATATTTATCATTAAACAAATTGCACACTTCCATCTAAGTTCGCGATCTGTCTCCATACCCAATCATGATAAGTATTTCAATTTTTTGTTTTACTTCAAATTAACTCTAAGCAATAATTAAAACATTCACGAATACCAAAAATATTGTAGTACCAAACTGTCACTGAACATCAATAAATTACTAAACAAATAATGACATTTCACAAAAAACTAGAGGACTATGTTTTTTTTTAAATTGATAATAATTTCTTTCATATTCTGTCCGCTAGACAATAAGTATTTTTGAAAATATGTGAATTTAACTAATAAAGAATGTTACGCGTTTCTTTATGAGCACACACAAAACTATTGTATTTTTGTCCACTCTGTACCAATTGGAATCAACATATGATATATTTTTGGAATCAGCTCAGCTAGAGTAATCCGAAAATTGGGACAAAATGGGGGTGTTCCATTTAAAAAAAATAACGGAGACATCATTGCTCGAAAGTAACTCACCCTGTATATATTTATTTTTTTTTTAAATACGGTAAATTAAAATCGAAAATCGATGTGTTTTAGGATTATTTCTTAAAATGGCCTGTTTAGCTAAAAATGAATTTGTTCCATACTTTACGGACACAGTGTAGAAATCCCATTTATTGTTTACGTCGGTATATCCTTCAAATGTTTATAATTATTTTTATTTAATCAAACTTGTCGATTTTATGTTATTTAAAAATAATAAGCAAATATGAAAAAATTAGATGTATTCTAAATATTTTTAATGGTATTCTTTACGGTTATTTCCTACTTATACCTACCGCTGGTAATGCTATTTCTTTGTATGAAATGCGGGACTGATAAGGCAGACTCTGTAATCGCTTTCGGTCAGTCCCCACGGTATTATAAAACCATTATATCTGGTATACAACTTGACGTCTGCTATTATTATTTAGCGTATGGTTATAATTGGAATTAGAGGTTCAATGTCTTCAGCCATTCAATGGCTCCGTTTTGTAAATTCTTGATTTCTTCAATATCTCCGTTGTAGGCAAGAAGTGGACACTCCATCATGATGTGGTCTGTTGTTTGTTGAGGATGACCGCAGACACAGCTTTCAGTATCCGAGAGGCCCCATTTATACATCAATGAGTTGCAGCGGCCGTGATGAGTTCGAAGCCTGTTTAAGTTGCATAGCACCTTTCTTGGCAATTTATTTTCCAAAGGGCGGTCTTCACTGTGCTTAAAGTCGTAAATAGGGCTTTGTCGATTGGCTTCAAGCCATTGGTTTGACCAGGATTCGTTAATGTTGAAACCCAAGTCGTACAGTTGCTTGGCGAAAGGAATTGGTGGTTTACGAGATCGTAGTCTTGTCTGTGGTACATTGCGTAAATCATGATGTAGTGGAATGTGAGGGTTTTCTTGTATTTTAGTATATTCTCTTAGCAATGATTGTTGACGCCGCAAGTTGGCAGGAGCTATGCGACTTAGGGGAGGTAGCCATTCCAGCGGAGTTGATCGAAGAGTCCCCGTTATCATTCTCATTGTGGAATTTAACTGAGTGTCGACTTTTTTAACGTGGCAGCTAAGTTTGGGCTACTTAAAAATTAACCCTGCTGAGCAGACCATAATATTATTAGGTAATAATGGGTTGAAATAATGAAATGATTGATTCTGTTAATATATTTAAGACTCTATTATTCATTTTATAAGAAATCCATGTTAAATAGGTAGGTAACATTTTTTAAATATTGTTTGCAATTAAAATTGTAACTTTCTGAGCTACACACTACAGAAACTTCTCGTGGATAAGTCGGTCGTGCACTCAGCCGTTACGCTTTCCTTACGCAGTGTGTCGCGTAGTCAGTTGCGCAATTCGTCGGTACTCGGCATTTAACATTTTAACTCGTCACAAGTTAGCTATTATAGCTGCAAGGAATATGTATATTTGGTTTTACTTGGCAGCCACTTGAAAATTATAAAACAATTCATAACAAACAATAATTTCTTAACTACCTTAAACGGAACAACAAATAAGTAATAAATAGTTATATAAAACATTAACTTTTTACATTTCAGTATAATATATTTTCGCAGTCGGTTTCCAAGACAATATTTTTACACACCAATTGGTCAAGGAAAATATATACTGGTGAATGAAATATTTCTATCTACGTAAAAACTTTCTTACGCTAAATATTAAACTTTACAATGGGAACGTTTAAATAAAATATCGATCTAATTTGAATATTAAATTATATCAACAAAATTAAACCTAACTAGACAATAAAGTATTGATCAATATTATTATGGGTTTCCCATTGAAATCGAATTAGTTTATCGTCGCGATATAAACTAGTTTCTTGTCATTTTAAGTTATTTGTTTCCGCTTAGTATTGGTTTCTGAAATAGTAGGTCAAAACACATTAATAAAATAACATTTTAATTAAATTGTGAATATTTTCTATCATTGTTTTTCCATTCGTCATCGTCAATAGGATACGTTAATCTAATTCAAATTACTGAACTTTTACGATAACTTTTTGAAAAAAGCAATTTAATAAGTCAAACATTAAATGCAACACTGCTCTCGTCAACTGTCATCTATTTATAGAATACATTAAAATTTGAGCACGCTGCATCATCCAGCCACTGAGAGCAAACAACAAATACGATCATTTACTCTGATCTAAAACTACCTAGTGACTGTAGAGGAATCTATGTAAGCCATTGATTCAAGAGACGAAGAGAACTCTAGCGGGCTCTAGGAGGCAGGTGAAATCCTTGATGTCATCAAAAAGGATCGACAAGGAATTGAACATGAACATGGAAAAAAATGAAAATATTTTATGCAGTTTTATGGGTTGGGTGATATCTCTGCAGAATTAGTTTTGTGGTATAATCTGTGAAAAAAGAAATATTTAAGAAGAGATAAATTGAAGGATATTAAAGTGGCTGCACTTTTGGAGGTAGATAATATTTTTTCACAGCAACAAGGCATGCACTTCTCATTTTAGGTGCTTTTTTATCCACTACGGTTACTGTTGAATGATCTTTCAGTACCCTTCGAAGGATAAAGATCTGACTGAAGTAAAAGTACAATGGGAGAGTTTGAATAGCGTTTATCGTAAATTCTTTAAGGAAAATCTGGACTGTTTGGAAAACAGGGCTTGGAACAAGTTTTCTACAAATCCAAAAAAAATTAAAACAATATAAGACATGTAACTATAATTATTTTCCTTCCAAGCAATTAGTTGATAAAACACTACTATAATTACACATCATTTTCTTAAAATTTTGGTTCCATACCCCTTTTCCATGATAAGAGGTTACAACCTAAACGACCATAGTTTGCCCCCCCTAATTTTGAAATTTTGATGGATATGGCATAAGATGATATTATTCGTAAGAAATGGTCAGTAGGTTACAGTATTAATATATTTCAATAAGAACTTGTAGCGAGAATCTAACTTTTTTATTTTGTTTTAGGTATGTGGTACCGCCAGTCATTTTTAGTATTGCTAACAGTACACTAAAAGTAGAAAGAAGTATATTTAAAAAAAAGAAGGGAAAATGCGATACAACAGTTAGTCTATTAGCGAGCATAAGAGACTAACGAAATACGGGCATCTTTTGGAATCAAATACGGAATACAGTAAGAATTATCCAAATATGCCAATACATATTAGACACAGAACAACAAAAATTATTGCGGTATTTATAGATTTTAAAAGGGCATTCGATTCAATATTTCATTCGTTGTTGTGGATAAAATTATTTAATTTAGGTATATCTGCGGAAATATCACGGGTAATTATAGCTTCATACCATACAGGCAAGCCAATCTGCAAATAAAAAGTGCTGATGGTTCAACATCTCGAACATTATTCAGGCTCCAAATGCCTTCCGCTTACTGACTCGGAACTTCATCGCATCCGTTCTTTCAAGAAGTTACAGAATAGGAACGCTAATAAAGGATTCCACTGATGCGGTCTCTTTGCTGTTAATCGTCCCGGTAATACCAAGGAGAGCTTGACTTTGTATTGCAGTTAATATATTCATTGCAGATCAGGTTATGATATCATCGAAGCATTTACATCCGTTACTCGTCAACTTATCGACCCCTACATTCAAATATATCTATAAAATTTTGTCTCATTTCTTTTAGTGCTTGGCAGTATTATAGTAGGTATTCCATAGTTTTTTCAACCTCTGTACAATAGCCTGCAATACAAGTTATTAAGTTTACCAGTATTTTTTCTCCAGTATCTTTCGTTCTTATCAACAGGGTGGTAGCGTTGTATTTACTAGCTTTGCGATTTCTACTTTCTTTCCTTGCTTCACTAGTTACCACATCCAGTTTGTTATTTCTCCCCAAATCATTGTGACCATAACAACCCCATTGTGCAGCTTGAGGTTTTTGACAAAGATTCATGGTGAATCCATTCTGAGCACTGTAGATCAAGTGTTTTGCTAATTTATATTTGTTTTGCTACTTTTTTAATCACGAAGCTCTGCATGAGAGGCATCGCTTCCATTCATGGGTTTATATAACCGGATCTTCTATTCTTTCAGAGTATATCAGCTCTATATCAGCTTTCGTGACAGAGCTATAATATTGAATCATTAGAGAAAACTGGTTCTGTTCTAGAAATGTTGGTTGTTTTCTTCTTCTCATAGTTTCTCCTGGTTATCAAATGTTGCTGTTTCTACAGTTTCTCTACCTTTACTAAAATCTTCGCGCGTCCATAGAAGCATAAAACCATAATTGGTTTTCCATATTATTTATCATCTCTTTCTCGTGGCAAAAAGAATGAATTCTCGGGGCAATCTTATATTTCTTATATTCACCGTTTAATAATTTTTCCGTTCGATTTTGACCAAGTTTATATAAAAAATACATTATCCAAAATAACTGACCAAACCAAACAATAATCACACCATAAAAATTATAAATAAGCTAAAAATTATTTAAATAATTAGTGGTTTAAAAAAACCGCCATTATAACAGATCAATCTAAAAAGTAAAAAATTATCATTAATTCCTCACAAAAAGCGTGGGGTGCTTTATTATACTGAATTAAGTCTTAACAGTGCAGACACTCTCCTGCCAAACGGAAACTACAGATACTAGAGGTGATTTTAAGTCGATTTAGCTCAAATTACCTCAATCTGAAAATGGGAGCTACAACCATTTGTTTTCTTCAAATTATTCTTCAAATTATTCTTCAAATTATTCTTCAAATTATTCTTCAAATTATTCAAAAATACCGTTACTCCGCTAAAGCGTCGTTCGGCCATCTGCAATAGCGTGCGGAAAAGTATCACTTTCGCTCTAGTTAGGTTTTCTGTTGAGAGATTAGTTGAGACGCGAAGCGTCGAGGTTAGCTTTTATCTCGAGACAGGAATGAAACATCCTACCGAGGTTTGTATACTATTTTCTTTACAACCATCATATCCCGATCAAAATTAATAAATCTTTGTTTCGTTCTGAACACACCTGAAATATTACATTAATTTGACAACTACTGTCACCAATATAAATAAATGTCAGATAAAGTCGGATGCATATTAAGTTCGCGAATAATAAATCAAGAAAAATGTCCTCCGATGAAGAATTGATGGATTATACCCCTCCAGAAATAGGTATTATAATATTTATCAATGTGTTATTTTTAAATATAAAAAATATTCATCTAAAATAGATTAACGATCACATTATTTTAGAGGGTGGGAGGTCAGGGCGGAAAGTAGAGGTGTGTAATATGACACTTTCTAATCTACAATGCCGTTAGTAATGATAGCATTACATAATATATGGTTGTGAATAATAGTAATTTTTCTAATCCAGATTTTTTGGTCATTTAGTCACAATAGTTATTTTCCTAACAAGTGCTGAAAGTGATACTTTCCCGCACGCGACCGCAGTTGACCCGAACGGCGCGAAGCGGTCAAACGCGGGAAAGACAATTTACGCATGAGTTAGGAACATTATTTTTTCTACGACCGTATATACAAAAAAGTATAGCAACCCATTTTCCAAAAGTTATTTTATTTCAACATACATATACAAAACTTTAACCAAAAACTATTATTATTATTATAAATATTAATATTAGAACCACAATTTGTTGCATTCTGTAAATTACTTAAAATTCCCGGTCCAGTGGAGTTATTTGGTGTTAACTGGTAAGTAGATGACGTTGATGAGGATGGCATCGGTTGCAGGTCACATAAAGATGACGATCACGGTGACTGCAACGGTTTTAAGTCATTTGTAGATGAAAGAATTTTATTTGATATATTTTTCTTATATCAAAACCGGGTGGTTTGATAGTTGTTTTATGACACTACTTTAAAGAATGTACAGGGCTATATCAAAATATCTCCATTATTTTATAATTTCAAAAAATTAAAAATGCAACAAAAAGCTAGAAAAGATGTAGATTTTATTCGATAGACTATTTATTCACCTGTTGTAACAATAGTTAAAACTTCCGAAGTAAAAGACTGTCTAATAAGGTCAAAATTTGCATAATTTAACTTTCAAAGCTAAAATGCTTGCGGGAAAGTGGGTTAAAACGCACGGTCGTAGAAAAAATATTTTTCATTTTGTTACTAGTAAAAAAAGAGATTTCATTTTATATATAAATTTCCACTGAGAGATTAATCATTAGTAAGGAGTAAACGTACAGTATTGAAAAGTATTGCTAGAGTTTCTTTAACCATCCTTTGCCGTCACGTCATAATTGGTGACGTATTCTGCTGTTTTACTTTGTCTTATAAATATTATAGTTGAATGTTATTTTACACTTAACCTCAAAATTATAATCAATGACATATAATATGTTAAGAATTGTTGAAAAATATGATAACTGAACTGTCAAAAGTGACAAAAAAAATTTACGTCGACATTAGTTAAGAAATACGTTAATGATGTCATAATTCCGTCTCATCCATTTCATGAAGGAGAGATGAAGCTGGACAATGTTTGACGTAACGGCAAAGGATGGTTAAACAAAGTCTACAGCTGCATTTTGCTGCATTTTGTTCTATCCTCATCATCCATCCTCATCATTGTTAACAAACTGAGCTACTTTTGAATCCATTGGTAGAATATACTTGTCGATATACTTTGTTTGAGAGGTGCGATATTGCCGATATTTGCCGTTGTATTTGGTCCAAGTATCTTAACAGCTGTTTTTATAATTGATAAATTCGTCAATACAATTTTTAGCATAAGCGCTGGACTTCCATCCAACGTCCCCTTTCAACGATTGTAACCACCAATCATCTGAGAGTAATGCTGCTGACAATCTGAGTAATGTATGGCTATATAGTGTATAATTTCAAGTAATATTTCTATTTTTGAGATGTCAGAAAATGTGTTGATCCCAGTGGTGCCTTCCATGTGCTTTCTCCGAATTCAAGGAAAATCCGATTGTTTTTCACATTATTTGATATTTCGATAATTTGTAACCAACATCTGCATCGATTTTTTCCTTGCAAAATAAGGATAGCAATACACAGAGCAAATTTTGCAGCTTCCAACAACAGTATGAGTGCTGTATGAGGAAGTATTTAAATTGACTGAATAATCATATTAAAATTTTCGAGTACTAATTTTTTGCATTTAGCAGCACGTTTCAGTACATTATCAAAATAAGCAAAATCGTTAATGAATGAAACATCGTATTTATCGTTGGATTAGCATAGACTATTTAACCAGGAACAACCCAATTACTTTAAAAAGTTCACTGAGCACGTTTTTTAAACCATTAAACCACCATTAGTGTTGAACCAGTAATTATTATACAATTCATATAAACGAACAGAACATAAAAAATACAAGGCACGTACTCTATTGTAGTATTTATTTCAAGGTCTATCTACAGAACCGAACTAAGCCAATCGGCGAGTGAAAAAATTCATAAAAGAACATAATATTTTTACTATTTGTACATGTGCTTATTCGGACCACCACGTAAGGTACAATTTACTTCTTTTTTTGTCCTTTCCTCCGAATGAGCTATCTTCCTTGGTGTATTTAACATTTGAGTACATTTTGATTAACAATATCCAATTTCACAAATAACAAGGTTTCAAAAATCTAATTATTGTTGACTTATCGTCATAACTATCAATAAATGACAGTTTTCCGTGGCAAACTCAATCCCAATTTTTTAGCATGTATCCGTTTTATCGATGAGATCTCATTTACGCGACAAAAAAATTTAATTCACATAATGCATACTATATAATAACTTTCTCATTACTTTATAACAGCATCGGTTATTGTTATTACTACTACTAATACTATTACTACTAGTTCGGTCCTGGACATTGTGTTCTAAGGTATTCTAACAAGTCATGGAAACTTTTAATCGTATACGGAGAATAAAAAATGTTAATAACTCTCAAAAGTTGCACGCAAACCTAGAAAATATTCATTATAAATTGCAGGTGCGTGGCGCAGTCATTTTAGGAATGGATATAGTATGTGAGAATGCGTTGCATATTTTTTTGTTGCTTTGTTTTACCGATCGATTTTAACTTTTACCTCTGAATTAGTTGCTCAGTAATAATAATCCACAACTCATGCTC
This sequence comes from Galerucella calmariensis, assembly GCA_910591675.1. Classification (NCBI taxonomy): domain Eukaryota; kingdom Metazoa; phylum Arthropoda; class Insecta; order Coleoptera; family Chrysomelidae; genus Galerucella; species Galerucella calmariensis. The sequence goes on from CAJUYG010000487.1 coordinate 54,626, forward strand.
TGATGTTTAAAGATAATTATCGTTAATGCTAATTTGAAGGGGAAGTTTATTTTTAGACTTCTTTGTCAATTTATTTAACAAGTGGTTTCATAGTAATACTTTATTTTCCTTTTAAGTTGGTAAACTAAAACTATATTTCTCGTTTATTGGTGTTGGTTAATGGGCAACATATTTGTTGCGATAAGGTATATAAAGTATTTAAAAAAAATAAATTGAAAAAACATTTACTCGAAATAAAAAGGATTTTTTATTTATGTCAAATCTTCTGATTAAACAGCAGTGAAATGCCTCGACAGTCAACATGCTTTGCTTATGCTTAAAGATAATTATCGTTAATGTTAATTTGAAGGGGAAGTTTATTTTTAGGCTTCTTATAGTCAATTTATTTAACAAGTGGTTTCATAGACTTTGTTCTTCTTTTAAGTTGGTAAACTAAAACTATAATATTTTCGTTTATTGGTGTTGGTTAATGGGCGTACGTGCGAAATATTTGTTGCGATAAGGTATATAAAGTATTAAAAAAATAAATTGAAAAAACATTTACTCAAAATAAAAAGGATTTTTTATTTTTGTCAAATCTTCTGATTAAGCCTAATGCAAAGCATGTTGACGGTCGAGGCATGTCACCCGAGTAGTAATGGCCGCTTATAGCACTAAACCTGTTTAGTTAAACTGGTTTAAATCGTTAAGCGCCTTGCCTTGGTATACTCCGAACGTCGTTCATATAAACCTGAAGAAAGTTTGACAACTTCGAAAGATTTAGGGACTTCTTTGTGTGAAAAACGTTGGTTAGTGACAAAGATTGACGTTATTTGAGTTTTGAATATCCTCGCTTACAGTTACGGATGTGATGGTTGTTATTTGAATTCTGAATATCATATGATTTATTGATATAACAGTTTAAATAATTAGGATCAACAACTTTTATTGACAGTCATCCGATCCTAACAAACCTTCCATGACACATTTACATAAGTTACCCAAGTGTCAAAAAGAACAGCTTAAAGTTTAACCTACAATATTGGGCAATAAAATTTAAATTTACTTAATTTCCGTAGAATGCTCAAAATTATAAACTATATGCTTAAACAAGTTTAAGTGTGAACGGTGCATACGGCCATTAATGTATTAATTCGGTTTCTAAGCCTGTACTCCATTTTTAATTAAAGTTAGTTCGATTCTGCGAATAGTGATTCATGAAAATTTTGAAGTTTGTATGTGTACCTATTAAATGAAGCAAGCAGCACCATTACGATAATCAAAGGCCAGTGGTCAACAAAAATCAAATTTTAATTATGTCTAATGAAAATATTATTGAAAACATCACATTATTCAACAAATCGATTATGCTATCTATAAAAAATACTAAACAGAAATTACATCTTTTACAAAAATCTGGTATTTATAAGATGAAATAATGTTCTCTTTCTAATGTAGTTTATATTGTGAAACGCAAAGTATCTTTACTTCACTTTAAAAATGAACATTCAGATAAGACAAATTATTAAAAACACTTAATTGAAACAATACATCACCACACATTGAATAATACCACTGCACTTTCACAAAGTTGTCAAAATTATCACAGGATAAATTTTTAAAAATGAAATAATTTAAATCTTTAAATAATTGTTTTTTGCCATTCTGAATTGTCTGTGCATATAGGCACTGTAATTTTAGCCACTTTTAAACAATAAAATTAATATTTGTATATACCAAGGAATACATATTTTTGTCATTTCAAATAATGTTCACTAACTTTTACTCCATCCTCAACCAAATGATGTATCAAATTGTAATTTAGAATACACTAATACACTATAAGAGCAATTCTGTAAGCAAATGTTAAATTTTAACGCATTATTAAAAATTATACAATATGCTAACTCCATTTTACTGTTTTGTATGCATAATATGATAGAATAGTGTTTATTGCATCTCTAATATAAATTAGATGTATAGTGCAAGAAGTACAATCCTGAATAATGTTAACAAAGAAATACAATCCTGTATAATTTTAACTTAAAATATTCATTAATATAGAAATAGATAAGTACATAATCAAAGAAAAATTCAAAGTCTTTAAAATATTGACTCATTCTTGAATGAATGATCTTGATTTGAGAAAACTTGAAATAAAATGAAACAATAGATACCTCAACATAAGGATTCAATAAAACTCCAAGTCAAACCACAAAGTAATTTATTTGTCCCAAGTAGCATCCATGTATAATGTTCTTGTTAGTTGCATAAGAAGATATAACAAAACACATAAACTGTCACAAAAGTGAAACTAAATCAAACAAAACAAACCAAACAACAACCCAAACCCTGCAATTACAACAAATAATGCGATAATTACAGGTAGTTTTAAAAAAGTTTAAAATCAGATATTAAAATTTTAATCCGCTGGATTAGTTCGGGCAGCAGCTTCAATTTCATTTCACTACTTTTATACCTGATGATTAGTTAGGCACAGTTCATGTGCATCCTCTAATATCTAATATCCTATAAATAGCTTACTTCAACCCCCAAACATATAATGAATTGTTACTCAAGAAATGCTTACTTCTTTAATTCTGAAAGACCCTGTATATGTCATTATAATTCGGAAATACATGATTTCAAATTTTCTCTTAACTTTTTATAATAGCGGATATATACATTCTTATTCGTCCACCCGTACATCATAAATAATAGTTTACAGTTGCTATAAATAATTTTCAAAATATTAACAGTTACAGTTCTTTCGTTGATTGCTGAATCATGGCACTTTCAATACTACACAGCGAAATGGATATTGTTGATTTGATAATAAAGTGTATGTTTCCACTTATAAATTGAACTAATGTGATGGCATATACCTATATTGATTTCACTCTATCAAATATGGAAATTAGGACTTGTCAATATTTAAAAGTATAAATGACATACAGACGATTTAATTTATTATTTGAATCACTAATTTTAGAAACATCAAAGTCCACTCTCATCCATATTTGTTTTATACATATACAGGATAGTGTGCAAAATGCAACCTATTGATTGAGAGGACATATAGTATATTAAGTATCAAGAACGGTAAGGGTTGTTACTGGTCGACAGCAATGTTGACAATTTTGCTGGAGATCGGTTTTACCCCTAATGTTCGAAATGCTTATACCATTTTTTGCGCGATCGTATTGAAATATTCGAATTTCTAATAAATTAATTTAAATTTCTTCGAAATGAACGAAATGTCAAAAGTGACATTTATACTTCTCGATCAGTTTAATTTGCATTTTGGTGAAATTGTTTTCATGCTATTTATTACTTTTTATATTGTTCTGTTCGAGTTTGTTCATTAAAAAAATATAAATCTTATTTTTTTTTGTTCCTTTTGTGTAATAAATGAAGTAATATATTATTTAGGACCACTTAAATGTATGTAGGGCTAAGACGTCGGTAAGTAATTTACTTACCGACGTCTGAATGGTAAGTAAATCACGTGTTAGACTTAGAAACCAGTAAACACAACCTACCGACCTGACAACCGATGCTGTAAATAAACAAAAAAGATCGATCCCGCAAAAAACAACTAAAAGTTTATAATCCCCCATTGTACTGTAAACAGTAACAGATCCGTAGTCGATACAATTTAGACAATAGCCTTTTTGGTGTGCGTCATCGTTTGTTACGTATATACGGGTTTTCGGCATGTCGAACTTTGAATTTAATAAATAAAATCATCAGGATCGCATTCAGCCGAATTCTAAAAGGCCATGAAATTAATAATCACCAGCTTCTTTTTCTAACTGAAAATACTTGAGAGCTTTCAAAATGCTGATGTTTTTCCGTGTATCTAGGCATATTTTTGTATTATTTAAATAAATAAAACAATAGGATTAATGTTCACTTTTCATAAATAATAATTGACCGTAAACAACAAAGTACAGACCTGACGAGAACTGTCAGTGGGACAGTAGAAAAAGTAATATGACACATTGCCGCTATGAAAGTTATGTCTGCATTCTATATTGAATGTTGTAATTTCTCCCAATTGATAAGTCGCGCTTACGCGTAATCTAAACATCAACCAATCAAATTTATGATTACGGTTAACGTTTGTAGAGTTAGTTTAAAACCTCATGGGTGCTTCGTCACAGATGTGCAAATGACCAAAATCGGTTAAACGCGGCCAAACCGCATGTATAGCAGTAAAGTTAACTCAACTTCAAATGACGATGTTTTCAACTTTACTGCTATACATGCGGTTTTGCCGCGTTGTACCGATTTTAGTCATTTGCACATCTGACAACGCAAGGTATATGTAGCATAACGAATTCAACTATTTTACATTATTAGTTCTTATTTCCATATTTTGTTGTTGTAGTAGTAATAGATACCAGTATTTATAATTTCAAAGTGCACAAATAAAAAAAATAGCGCAAAGTATTCGTGGATAACTAAGTAGTCTCTAAAACACTTGCTCTATTTCGAGCACTCCGCTCGTGTTTTAAAGACCCTTATATCCACTTATACTTTAATATACTATTAAAAACACTTTCTGAACAACAGAATAGTTTTCTAAAATTAACCCTAATAGCGGATGACTATGTGTAGTTAATCTACTCTCATTCATATGTCGTATGTCGTGCGTCACGCAACGCAGTAGCGCTCCCAATGTACTACATCGCCCCCCCATACACCCCACAACACACTATTTAATAATTTTCTTAGCCCCCTAAACAAAGGGGATTCTAATTCAACGCAGGACGCCACTGGCGAATTAGAATCCCTTTTGACCGTCTACTTTAGATATTTGTCTGTACTTCAAGGGTGGATAGTCGACTAACAGGACACGAGCATCTAAAGATTTGTAAAGATCTATAACAATCGTGAAATCCGCTCCCGAATAAATGAGCAGTTCCTTAAAATTCACTCTGTAAGGTTATCGCAATAGTTCACATTCGTCGCACATTGTCCCCGCGACTATTTTATGCAATTAAATCGACTCGACCTTTAGATAACCTCTACGAGAATATGTTGTTTTCAATGAAAACTTTAGAGATAACAACACAACACATGATCTTTCTAATGAAGATAATCAAACAAAAATTGATACTTTTCTGTAAACTGCCGATCGAAGATTAACCATTTGTTTGTTTAATTATTATTTATCATACTTATTACTCACATGTAACAAATATTTCGTGTTATCTTTTTTTGATAAAAATAATGAAGTAGGTCTAAGTGTAAAATAGTGAGATAAGAAATATGTAATTTTTTTATTCAACCCGATCGCTCGGTTTATTTACTCGTGATAAGATTGATTTATTCTACCAAATGTATCACTCCACAACTTCCGTTAAAAATATATTTTGGCCTCATTTATTAAATAAAATGAGCAATTTTGGTGAGAATTAAACCCGCGAATACTCTGTAATTTCAATCTATAGATTTTGACCAAGACAAAATAAAAAACAGCCTGTCCATAAAATCAGGCCTACATTAAAGTTGTCTCAAAATATATACAGGGTGAATAATAAATAGACATCCAAAAAAATCGAATATATTTTTTAATGGTACTCTCAAATCATCATTTATGATATATAAATGTCAAAGATAATAGTTGAATACTATTATAACGCCTTACAATGTTTATGAAAAATACATCATAGAATAATACTTTATATAAATACATTTCACTATTCTACTCTATTGTACAAAAGAGTAATAAAACCTAATTTCTAATGCAAAACTTAGTACGGTCATTTTAAATTTTATTACAGAATAATCTAAATATTTCCTAAAATTGTCCCAATTGTACCTGAGCTAATAAAAGTTTTTGATTTTTTATTGTGCATTTATAAGGTTTTTTCGTAGAACAGTCAGAAACTATCAGAAACCGTCAGAAGCATGCGCATTAGGTTTGTTCGTAGAAATAATTTCCAATCAGTTCCTTTTTATCAAAGACATCACTATCGTAACAAAATTGTCAAAATGTTAAAATTTTCCACCCGTTCGTACAACAAAAATTGCCAATCTATTTACAACGAATCATAAACGGAATGTCAGAGTTTGAGAAATTTCCAAACGATTGGAAATTCTTTCTACGAACAAACCTATAACCATGAGCTGTACAGAACAGTAGGAAAATGTTTGAACAGGCCAAAAGCCCTGTGTATTGAAGATTACATAGCCGTATTTTATTATTATTTTTAATAAGTACCTATATTTGCCAATAAAGGTTTCATTCATACATTCATACGTGTTATCTACCTACTTCCATTCCAGAAACTTTGTGTCTTCTATATAGGCCACCTGTTCATCTGGAGGGTTGTGATGGAGTAGTTGTGATGGTTGTGTTATTTCCACTTCAAAGTGCTTCCGTCTCAGTCCTTGTAAGTTATCACAGAAGCTGAGTATGTGAGTAGTTGTTTCATTTAGAATTCACATTTTCTGCACATAGGTTCACTAACTTAGCCCATCCTGTGCAAATGCTTCCTCAGGGTACCTCAGGGTACCTCAGGGTACCTCAGGGTACCTCAGGGTACCAAGTCGGTAACTGTCTTCAAATTAGGGTTTGAAATATTGTTTTATTTTAATTACAAGAATATCTCACAGTAATCGAATTATAAGTAGATAGATACCTTCCTAATAAATTTCACCAAAAATGCGATTGTTGGTTTTTCCATTTAGTAAGAAGGTCCAAGGGTTGATGAAAAAACATTAATCTTTAATTATTTTAAATCATTTACAGACAAACATTTATGTGTAAGTTTTACAGGGGAATTAGTTAGTAGTACGCTTGGTGTTGAGAAATCGACGATTTACAGAGTTATTAAAGAGAGAAATATGTCGCAAGTTTCAAACAGGAAAACCAAAATTTCAAATAGAAAGTCATTTGGAAGAAAAACTTCGAAGGAAAGTGCATGTGTTCTTCATTAGAAAAAAGTTTCCGACAGTAGACAAAGCTCTTGCCACGGTTCAAGATGCTAAGGATTACCCTGAAATGAGTGGAACTACACTATGGAAACTTTTGAAAGGATAGGTTTTCTCCGAGGTTTTCTCTGAAGTGTTATTCAATATCTGTTGGTGTATATAGCCCGAGAAGCCGTTGTTTCGTCTTTAATCGTAGTCGTTGTAGTTTTGGAAAATATTTTTCAAAAACTTTGTGAGGCTTTATAATAGTATTAAATCTATTATTCTTCGATATCTATTGGTAACTCGCCTTACTAAATACAACAATTTACAGGAATCTGTAATTGCGCAAACACTATAAGTACTTATAATTTTTTAACTGGAATTTGCAATATAAATATTATTTGGGAATTATTTTTATTATTAACAATGATAAACGCCAATTATATCAAATAACATATTTGTACCATAAACATAAATACAAATATTAAGTGAAATTTATTTTACTAAAGTTGACCTGAATAATGACAAATTGCTTAAATGACCTCCAATATATGCCGCCCATATTGTTATATTGTATATTGTATGTAAATGTAAATGTTTCATTTATTCACGGGTAGGTACAATCTCCCAATAAGATTTTTATATCACAAAATTATTATGGGAGCCAAGACAATTAACCCCTCCTAAAAATATTATCGTACACACATGATAAATGGCATTTCAATAAATAAATTAACCCCTATAAAAATTTCATGGTACGACCATGAAATTGACATTATGAAAAGTTAATTGATCCCTTATGGTAGATGGAAATGTTTGCAAATAAACTCCTTTTTTAAATGTTATCGTACGCCCTTGATAAATGTAAATCCTCACAATATTTTATTCTATTCTATAGCTCATACATTTTTTCCGTACCAAAAATTACACTACGTGGTTAAGTTGTTTTCTCCACAACTAAATAACAAAGCACAAATTATTTTTACATATTTAGGTGCATAATGATTTACATTCTTCACACCAGTAAATAATAAAAATAATTCACTCTCGTTAGCCAATCACATTCTATTATTATCAGAATTCATGCTAAAATTAATTAAAATGAATAAATCAAATCGTCTCTTTAAAACATCAAATACCTAAGAACGCAAATCGCTTCTGACAGCGCGTCGTTTGAAACGTCAAAATAATAATTATAAAATCATAATTTTACGTATTATAAGAGAAAAAATGGACAACAGTTACAGTAGCGATAGTGAATGTGTACGCCACCCGGAAATAATTTGATTTATAAATGTAAGGGTTCCGATTAAAAATATGAGTTACGTATATATATTTACTCTTTACAATTTTATAAATATGCTCTATGGCCTAGTGGTGGTTGACTATGGCGCGGACGATCGGGGTTCGATCCTCACGGGAAGTTTTTTCTTTTTACTCGTGGAGAAAGTATAGTCTTTTACTTCTGTAGAATGACTATTATTCTGCATTCGTTGAGGAATATACTATTCCCTTCCATAAATCGCAGTTTAAACAAATAGGCAATCTACTGTAGTATCCACCTTCCAGATTTTATTTTGATGTCTTTAATAATTCCATAGATATTTACTTGGTTCCACACATTTGCCCATCACTATATAGATATGATATGTTACTGTTATACAAAATTAGTAATAAATTAATGTATACTCCGACTGTCATAATTCACACGAATCTCTTAGAAATTGTCAAGCATTCTTCAGAAAATATTGGGTCTGCCTACTTGGTTATTCAAAAATCTAGATGTCTATTGGTCAATTTTTCAGTTTCATAATGAAAACCAGTGTTATAACATTATGAAACTGAAAATTGGCATTTAATTAATAACTTTAAGTATAACGGTCTTATTAATAAACACGGAGTAACCTAAGAGTAGAAAAAAAATCATAAGTAATTCCAAAAAAAACTAATTTTCGTTTCTTTGTTTCTCTCCGAGTTTTATCTTCATCAGGTTCGCCAAAAATTTAATAAATTAGTCACTTTAATGTAGACATTTCTAAAATTAAATGATTATTTATACTCCCTGGAAGCTACACTGAAAAAACAAACCAATTCTGTTTTGAATGCAACGAGGTATGTTTCATTAGAAAAAATTTACTTTTCCCCATTTTTTTTCTACTTTTCTCACCCAATTTTAATAATATTTTCCAAAATTCACGGTTAAGCGAGCAGAGTAGGTGAACAACCAGGATTTTAGTTGGGCTCCTGACAGGGTACTGTTAATTAAACAAACACATGAATACTACTGCTACTGCGAAGGCTCGACTAGGCTTTCGAGGATAGGGGAGGCAGCTTCGACATTCAGAGTATAGTAATAAGAACGAATTTATACAAGGAATACTAGCATAATATGAGGGCATACACCAAAAGATCAGCAAAACTAACGAATAGACACATTAACTACATATTAATCTTAATATTTATGACATATGACAACAAGTATAACCAACTGTATAATTTTATTTTTACAAAATATTTAGTTTTTCAGTGTAGAGTAAACTCCGAAACCATGTTCTTTGAATAAAGTGCATTTGGCAAACTTATAAAATGGAATGACCCACAAAATTAAGCATTTGACACCAGCAATTGGACGACAGCCAAGTTTAATTCCATTGTGTGAAAATTTAAAGTGTGCGATGTACATATAGTTAATACTAACTATAATATATTTTTAGAATTTTAGGTATTTAGACGTTGTTTATTTTTACTGGAATATAAACTGAGAGATAAAACTAAAAATAAAACAAAGAGTTTCGTGGCAAAAGCAAAGCAAATAATAAATCAACCGAGTGTATATAATGAAATTCATGTCTAAATAAACTAAATAATTCAAGAATTAATAATAAAATTTAATTTTTATTCATTCATTTAGGTATATTATATCCGACGATTTTATAAACATGTTATTTGTAGTATTAGGGGATAATTAAATTCAGAAACACCAACATAATAAAACAAAAACTTTACCCAAAACGTTAACAAAATTATATATACCTAACCTAAAAATTTAACAGTTGGTCACTTGAGTACTTTCACATAAACTTTTTAATTAATTACATGTTAGTGTATGTGAGTGTTTTGTTATAATTCGGTTTATTTAGTAAGCAAAAATAACAGTTGAACAGTTGTATGTCACTCGTGAAGAAAACGCTTTAGCCGCCCTTAACCACAGATAGGTATAATCTGTGCCTTAACTATCAGCTGCACTCTTTTCGCTACGCTCGCTCGGGCTGCTAAAGCTCATTTTCTGCTCTGTATATTATCAAAAAATTTATGAATCATCTGACAAACCTATGTATAAAACCATTGCAAATTGAAAAAATTATGTACTTATATACCTACGTAACAAACACCCGTTTACATAAAACAACTGCATAGGTAAAACCTACAATCATCTGATCACGAGGGCATTTCAAGGTCAAATGAAAATATGCGACTCGTGCACAATTATTGTGATTTAGGTCGATAACTGTTTAATCACTACTTGACATAAGTAATTTGTTGTTTAAAACTTATCATCTAATTAACAGATAACACGCTGAACAATAGTTAATTAGGTTTGAATGATGTCTGTCTGCCTCATCGCGCCATCTTGTAATATACCTACTTATCTTGTTCCAGTCACGTTCTCAGCGACCGCGGATGAGAACGGTGAACAGTTTTTTTTTCGCGATCAATTTAGAATTTCTTAAAAAAGCAGGATCGAAACTCGTTCTTCCACAAAACAAGATTATTATTTAAAGTAAAATATACCGTACCTATCAACTCTATGAAAAATAATCAGTCAACTTGTTGCTCCTTGCTTTCAAACGTATTTCGTTCGCAAGCTTCGGAATCCATCGTCGAGGATCGTTCGGTTGCTGTTTCCCCGATCAAAGTTAGTCTTTTGTGTGAGTTCATAGTGGTTGGATGCTACGCCATTTATTCTTTTCAAGGACATTTATACTGATATATTAGAATTCTTTATGAAAACTTTGTGCTGTGCTGTAGATTAGTGAAAAAGTGTTAATTTTTTGGTAAGTGCAGTTCGAGCAATAAAGGAAGATTATGAAGTGTTTTTTATCAGTGCCTTTTCTGTTGGATTATTCTTATATGCTGTGAAATTGCAGTTTGAATTCTGATTTCACTGCCATATGCCAGGGTTTCATCTTGCTACATGAGGATTGGGATAATAACTTCAAATTAGATTGCTGCTCTGTGGAGTGTAAGAGGTTTGACTGCATCCATTGTTCGTTTTCTATTTAGTTTTTCTTTGTGCTTCGTTTTCATGATTCTGAAGCGTCCTTTTATTCAATAAAACGGAAATCGGATAATGGAGGACATTTGAAAATACGTTACAGGGACTTTTTATAAAAATACAGAGCATTTCCGGGTAATAGAGGCAATAAAATAGCAAATAAGGAGAAAGTTAATGTTGAAATTGAATATAGAAACTACATATTATTTCTCGTGACAACACAAAAATATGGTTATTGAAAACCGAGTTAAAAACTAATAAAGTTCAACTTTTTAATATCTGGTTAATAATTATACCTCTATAAATACTGTAATGGGTATATTTACTTGAAATTCTGGAATTTGTTACAGACAAAAAGGTATGTCTGCTTATCACATGAGGAACAAAGATTATGAATAATCAGGTAGGTACCTACTTGAAAATAATTTTGACGAAAAAGGTACTTCAACGCAGTAGGTAGGTATAATTTTTTATTACTTCCATTACTGATAAAATTAAATCTTTGTTAGATATAGAATCAACTTAATTATTGCAATTATATTATATAGGTATATACCTATACCAACAATAGATATTTTTAATTTATCTTGATAGGTAACTGGATAAAAGTCGACACTCCAGTTTTCACGATAATTACCTAAGTACTTATAAAAATAAATAGTTTGAGGTAACAGACGATATAAAAAACTTCAAACAGTCTAAAAATTAGGTAGGTAGGGTCAACAATCTTTTATTTTTTTTTCTGAAGAAACAACTAAACATTCCTAGAGCTTCGGGCATTGAATTGCACTCTAGTGAAAGTTACAGAAAGTTTGACAACATCACATACTTTTCAGTATATTTCAATACCTAGGTACCTACCTGGGAAGCAAACTTCTTTCGGGGCAAAAAAATGTGTGCAATATAGGTATCTAGGTACCTACTGGCGAAATGTAAGTTTTCAATCAAGTAAGGCATTAGTTTTAGAAAAATTTTGAGTGAATAACAAATCAGATTTATATTTTCTGATCAATATCGTAGACACTTAAAAATTCACATGTGTCCATTTATATACAAGTTGATTCCGATTCGATTATCCAAATAAAAATCAAATAGATTTGTATGCGTCATAAGTTCGTTCAAGCCTGATGGTCGAAATCGAACTGCGAAGCGGAGCACCTAGAATTTAGTTTACAGATATTGCCACACGAGGGCGACACGAAGCAGACAACGCCAGCTCGATTGTGTGCAGTCACTGACCTCTTTCGGTTGAAAGGTATTGCGTGACGGTGTAATAATAATAATTTTGCAGTGCATTTGGTTAACGATTTAGTCATGAAAACATTGGTCGGTTTTGAAAAGACCGTGGGATATTTGTTACACATTTTTAAACGTTTGGAGGATTTTTTTCTTGTTCGTTTAACAGAAAGTCTGCAGTGAGTGAATTCATAAAGCTTGTTAAACGGTTCCCCTTAGATGTTATTTAATAGCATTCAGAGTAAAAAAGTTGTTTCCAAATAATTGCAAGAAGTCCTGAAAAGTGCCACTAGGTACATACCTATAATATACTACCTATTTTCACCTTGTAGAAAGTTTTTTATGAATAAAAAACATCTTTTTCAACAAAGATAAATTACAGCTGTCAAATAAAGATGATACCTATTCCAAACGTACAAGTGCACCAAAACGAGTTTTGGGTAGAAGGTTCCTTCCTACCTACTTCTATAAATAGATTTTGTTTTGTGACCTTGAAACAGTTCACATAGAAAGTTTTGAAAACTAAAGCGTCATAATGACATTGTAAAATTTGAAATCTTTCCTACTTTAATATTATTATATTATAATTAAAGTAGATTAAACATTTGTATGTTGAATATATAAATAATAATATATATTTATTTGCAAAATCAAGACATGTTCCTGGAAATAATTTCATTTTAATACTTGTTTGAAATTGGAGTCTATATAAATTTCCATACTTAGTCTTCAAGAATTTTGTAGTTGATTTGAGGCTGGTCGTATAGGGTATTCATGGGATTTTCATGGGCGTTGTATTGGTAAAGTCTTGTAATAACAAATTTATTTACCAGTTTATAGGACCCCTATAAAGTTAGCAGAGCCACTTGCAAATAAATCAATGAAACCTATTTCGATAATTGTCGAGAATTTGTCGTGAACGTAAAAAATTTGTCGCGCTCTTAGTTTTTTTTATAGGGGGTGGCTCTGCTAACTTAATAACAAAAAACTCTATCGGGAAAGTTTAAATTTAATATATTTTATCTGTAATTACTGCATACCTATTTGTTAGTTTTTTTAAAGTTTCTCTTTTAAAAAACTTGAATTTCTCCTTTAACATGTTTGGATAAAGCTTATGCGTAGTAACTAACATCGTGGAGCAGTTTTTCAAAATCAGTCGTCATGTCTATTTGGGAAGAGTCAACACATAAACATAATTTAATTTAGTAGGGTGTACACTTCCCGCCAAATTTGACAGGTACCGTCAAATATTTTTAGAGCTCTGGTACAAATAATCTGATTATAATTGATTTGGGTTAAATTTATTAATGAAATATCTGTATAGGTACCTGAACGTGTGTGCAATATAATACTCTATATTTATGATTCCTGTCTGACAATACAACATTAGCTTGCTGAACTGTAAGGGCACTTCAAACAAGTTATAATCATTCTGAACCGAGTTCTGAACTAATAGTGCTATGAAAGTTCAGTCATAGTTATTGAATACTACTCTAGATTTAATCAAGTGTGATTTGGTTGATTTGTCCTGAGAATCTGTTAAAACATTCGTTATAACTAAGTATTACCATTTCATAGAATGCGGATATTATGTTAATTTGAAAGCGGTTTATATTTAGATATACAAAGTTGTTTTGTCGATTTTTGGATTGGGCAAAACCGGATGGGTTTTTACAGACCATAAAAAATAATTACATTTTTGTGTTAATCCTGTTTTTGTTTAAAATGGAAAAAGCAATACAGGGTGTCCCAGGAGCTGGTACCAAAAACTTGGGAGGTGATAGAAAGGCTAAAAATAATGATGGTATCTGTATCTGTAAGAATTTGAAGGGTGGGTGGCCCCCACAGCACTTAGGACACAATTGGCCCATTGTGCATCCTTCCGAGGTTCAGACTTCCTTCTGGCTCGTCATCCAGCCTACTTGTTTGAAGTAGGCGATAACGTCGCCGGAAGTAAGCTCCCTCATGCTGGCTTGTGTTAGCCTGTACTCGCCGAATACGGAAAACCTAAATTGAGAGAGTGTCGGACATTCACAAAGAATGTGTTCGACAGTCTCATCTTCCTGTTCACATCCTCTACAGTGTGAAGTATCAGTCAGACCCAGTCTGTAGAGGTGTTTTCGTAGGTGGCAGTGACCGGTCAGAATACCCGTAGCTGTCCGAAGGTTCTGTCTGTTCATAGTCACGTATTTTTTGGCTACTTTGCTGTCCGGATACTGCAGCAGTTCCTTGGCAAGCCTGCAACCTTTTGCATCGTCCCATCTACCCTTAAACTTATCAAGGGAGTGTTCCTTTATTAGGTCAATCATTGCCGACAGACCAATGAAAGTGCCAGGTCCCAAGAGTTTTTGGGAGGCTGCTTTCCTGGCTAGTGAGTCGGCAATGTGGTTAACTTTCGATTTACTGCGCCCCTTGATCCAGCCTAGAGTGACTTCGTTGTTGCTACAGGCTTCGATCAGGGACAGGTGACACTCCAGTACTAGGCCTGATGTGATACGTGTTCTGTTCAGGGTTAGTAGTGCTTGTCTACTATCCGTAAGGATGTGAATTTTATTACCTATGTTTCTTTTGGTAATCTCTTTTGCGGCGATGTAGATAGCAGTGAGCTCTGTTTGAGCAACGCTGACATTACAGCCCATCGCCCATTTGATGTTAAGATTCAGAGATCTGGAGTAAATTCCACATCCTGAGCCCATATTGGTTTTAGAGCCATCCGTGAAGATGCGGAGTGCGCCTTCTTCTGATGTGTCTTGTGTGTTATATTTGATGATTACCTTGTAGGGCCTGTGGAAGGCATATTGTGGAGAGATTGCGTCCGTATTTGCCTGCAGCAGTGGGACCTCATTGAGTGCCTCACGCCATAGGTTACGTCTCAATCTACCAGATCCTACGTCAGGTTGTATACCGGTAGAGCGTAAGCGTGTCATGGTCATCAAAATAACCTCCCTGATGTGTATGTCAAGGGGAGTGAGACCAAGGATCACCTCCATCGCTCTGGTTGGTGTGGTTCTCATGCCTCCTGTTGGATTGAGGCATGCTGTTCTCTGAATTTGATCCAGTTTACGGACGACTGTCAGCTGGTTTGCTTTAACTCCTCAGGTAATCGCGCCGTACGTTAGCATAGGTCTGATGATGGCAGTGTAGATCCAGGCAGTAACCCTGGGTGACATTCCCCAGGTACGGCCGATGGTTCTGCGACACTGTTCATAAGAGATGTATGCTTTTTTTACTCTGTATTCTAGATGAGAGTTTCATGTTAACTTACTGTCAAATGTGACACCTAGATATTTCACCTCTGATGAGAACATAAGTTCGGTATTTAGGAGCTTTGGCACTTAATGTTTTGCCAGCTTCCTTTTTTCCGTGAAGAGTACCATTTCTGTCTTCTTTGAATTTATTGACAGAGAATGGTCTTTACACCATTGTTCTATGATGTTGAGGGCCTCTTGCATTAAAGCACAGAGTATCTCCTCGAATCTTCCTGTTAGCAGAATGACTAGATCATCTGCATAAGCTATTGTGTAGAGGTTGCCATCATTGAGGCGGCTGACCAAGGAGTCTAAGACCATGTTCCACAGTAGTGGTGAAAGTACCCCTCCCTGTGGACACCCTTTTACAACCAAGCCTTTGATGGTGACATCGTCTACACTGATTTTTATTACTCTTTTTGAGAGCATGTTATATATCCAGCCATTTGCGGTTTGGGGGATAAACTTGTTGGCAAGTGCGTTCGTTATCTTAGGAAAAGTGGTTTTGTCGAACGCACCTTCTATGTCTATGAATACGCCCAGGGTGAACTCCTTGTTTTCCAGCGATCTTTCGATGCGGCCCGCCACAAGGTGAAGGCTATAAAATACAGGGTGTTCCATTTGAAAGAAGAAAGAAAATGACAGGTTCGAGTTTCCGTCCACCCTGTATACAAAAAAGCAAATAATGAAAAGTTAATAGAATACGGAGATATTGCATCATATAACGAAACTCTGTTTGGCAAAATACATTTTTTTTCTTCAACGTACAACAAGCTACAGAGCGGTGATTTACCTACGATTTTCACATAAACGTGTCCATATCTTTTAAAGGTATGTGGCAAAGCTTTATATCAAAAGCTTAAAAAAATGTAACTAATCCGAATTCGGTATAATCGAGGGTATAATATACAGGGGTTCCCATTTAAAACATCATATGTTTGGTTTGTAACGGAGTTATGCAGCACTCTGTATAGTTCGATATAATTTCAAAATATGGACCTTCAACACATCTACTATTTTTATTGGTAACATTTTTTGATATCACTTAAAATAACCTATATACCGAAGTTTGTCGTAAGGTTGGTACACCCTGTATATTCAATTGATTGTAGAAAAAATGTTATATGTATTGCGAGCTAAAAGTCGAATTATTATTCTCAAGAAATTAACGCGCTCTGCTTCGCGTCGCGCGTCAACCCCTTGCTTTCGAACAATAATTCCTCACTTTTCGCTCTTAATACATAAATAACTATTTTATAAATATATCGGGTGTATTACAAACTTTATATTTTCACCTAATTAACCTGCTTATAACTTCTAAACAGCTGAAGGTAAAAAAGCGAAATGTTTTATGTCAAAACCATACTGGTTATACAGGTATAAGGGTTTGAACTTTGATTTTTATTTTTTAAACACCGTTACTTTCATCTTTCATAAATAATAATTCAAATTTAAAAATAAAAACACTAGTATAAGTATAGCTATTTATTACAACCAAATCGTAATCAGAAGGTTAACTGTCGCAACCAATGAGTGACTCGGTCATTTCATCGGTAGTATTTATTTACTTATCATTCGATTAGTGTGAGAGATTCTTGGAATTAAAATTTTTCTTATGTTTGGTACAGGTTATAAAAGACCGAAAACTTGTATTAGCTCATGTACATTTATGAAAATTCAGGATATATAATTTCAGGAAATATTTAGATTATTCTGTAATAATATTTAAAGTGACCGAACCTCGGACCGAACGTTTTGCATTAGAAATTAGGTTTTATTACTATCTCGTACATAAAAATAGACAATAATTTGGTTCCCTGTAGGTAGTAGATTAGATATTAATTTAAGTTGCTTGTTATACAGTGTGTAAAAGCCAAATGGAATAAATTCATTATT
>CAJUYG010000487.1:72587-95704 GCA_910591675.1 Galerucella calmariensis
AACCGAAATAATGAATTTATTCCATTTGGCTTTTACACACTGTATATACGTAATTTGCTTCCCAATCCCAAAAAGGTCAAATGTGCCTCTGAAGTTAGGTTAGTGTGTTATAATGATTTTGGTAAACTACATAGTTTCTATTTAAAAGGAGATAATTCAATAAACAAAACACTTTTTAACCACATGTGACACATTCTCTCGACTTGGTACTTTTGTTTTGTTGGCAACAAAAATATTACTAACTTTCCCCAATCTTAGGAATTCGTCTCGCCCTTTTTTCTTCAGTTTTGGGAAAATGTTAATGCTGGTGTCCATTCAGGCGACAATATCTCGTTAGGATCCATTAGTACAGTTATACTTTGATCTCGACTTTGACTTATGTATTCGTTTGATCTGATTAGGTTCTAGACACCTTGAAGAATAATTTATTGTTTAAGCCCTACTAGATCTTTCCAATAGTCAATGTCTTTTTTCGGATTTAGGTACCTATTTCCTATTTCTTCCAATATTACATTAGAGCTGATTCCGCGAAAGGGTGTTTGAGTTTGCTAGTTCATCTGCTATTTTATTTCCTTCTATTCTGGTGTGTCCTGGTGAAGTTACAATGTTTTTCTTGCCTAGTCCATTGAGAAATAAAGATTTTTTGTTTAATATTTTTATCCATTGTAAAAACCGCAAAATATACTTAATTAAAATGGCAGTCACTCCCCGTTATGTAGTATTGAACTACGAAAGGACGCCTTTGTATAATGCGAGTATATTTATTAATTTAATAATTCTATTATAAGAATTTCTAACTTGTATCGTACCTACGTACGCCTCATATATCCATCCGCATTTTCATAACGGTTAATGTCAAAATAAACGAGCTCTTAGTTATCAAATGAAAAACTTTATAATAACATTTTCCACATCCAAGTCGGCCTAACGCGCACCAGCTCCGATCACTCTGATGGATGTCTGACGTTTGAGTTTATTTCTTACTTCCGGTGCGCGCGCTTTTATCGACAAAGTCCCAGTAGGTCGTGGCACATCTAATTGCGAATAACGAAGTACCGAACCGAGTATTTAAGAACGATATGAAATGATACACAATGATGGGAAATGATTCCGAACAATGAAATGTCGATGTATTTAGCGGAACGTCATGCCAACTCGGATCATAATTAAAAGAAAATATGATGGCGACTAAGGATGGATGGCCGGATTTGGGATCGCTATGCACGAATTATATGTTAATTATTATGAACTTAACGTACCTACTTGACTCCACAAGAAGTTGATCATATTTTTTCTTCACACCGTAGAAATAACCTATTGTTCTAGTATTACTGTAGAGTCTAGACAATGTGTAGAGAGCAAATAGTTATAATAAAAAAGAAGCATAGTGAAAATAATACACTGCTCTACGCATCTAAGCATGTCGCGGTGCCACTGGCGGGCATAAAATGTTGTTAATCGTTTTAACGACATACTGTAATTGGGTTACTTTATTTTATCTTTTTTTAGCATCTATGTTCTATGTTGGCTGCTGAATACCATTTGCATCTACCTATTTTTATTAAAACAGCGGCGTAACACAGTATTTTATTGAAGATTAATTCTTACTAAGGCTAAAAGTCTCTAACTCAACCTTTATCGTTTACTGAGTAAGCATATCTATAGAACACTTGATGCTTGATTTGATTTCCATTTCAGACTTTCATTTTATGGCGGCAAAAGTGAAAACCCATACGTTTACCAATAAATTGTCATGCACAATAAACTCTACCGCATAACCTTATGCGAATGATAATATTTTCTTAGAAACAATAAAAATTGCAACATTTTACATGATTTTATAGCTATATCGGACTAGAAGCAACAAAAATCTTAATAAATGTCGCATAATAATTGAATTTTCGTATATACCTAGCGCGAGACCTAGCGTGTTTCATCAATAATTATTTTCCATACAATAACTGGACAAACCTTAGCCTAAAACACAAAATATTTTTACTTGAGGAGGTACATGATATTTAAAGTATTGAAAAATAACTTTGGCCCGTTGTATTGATCCATTTTGATGTAAAATGTAGGAGAGAGGAATTGGAACAGACAGTAAAGGTAGACAAAAAGGTGTCAGATACTTTTTGACGAGAGTTGATCACCAAATGTAAATAAAATGTTTGTTCTTAAACAGTTAACTAATTTATCTCTTTCATTAAAGGGTCCCCAGACTAATTATGTCCGATTTTGTTTTCCTTTATGTTAAGGAGACCTTAAATTGTATACAAAACAATACACTTAGGGCTGGTTGTATAAAACTTACTTAGAGTAAATCTTAGTTTTAGGTGATACACGCCAATAGGAGAAAGTCACAATAGGTCAATGTTTCGGGGAACAAGCCTATGTGCTAATCATACAAAATTTGTCATGTTTCACCTCAAACCGAGTTAACTCCTTTATACAGCCCTCTTTCAAGATATCTTTAACTTTAAGGAATCCTTAAGAAAGTCGCTGCAATCGGCTGTTAGTTTAACAGTTTGAATTCCTTATTTCAAAATTTTATTCGTACCGGTTGGTATCTCCATCCTGTCAATGTTTTTATTAGGCATCAGTTTCTCCTAGTAGCACGCACTATTTTTAATTATTTCCATTCCTTTAAAATATTTTTGCTTATGCGCTTATGGCAGAATAAAATAATAAATTTAACAAACAAAATTTAGATGCTCAATCATCATCTTTCAAAAATAAAAGCTTCAAGTTCTCCAGCACTAAAATGTGTGGTAAAATTCCAGCAAATCTGAATTCCCAACCCCCAAACTGATCGAAGCTTGTCTAGATACCCTCTAAAAAAGCGGAGGTCCCAAATAATCTCTTGGCAAACATCCATCTGGTAATTCTGCTCATAGTTCGAGGGCTAAACTTGATAGAGGTGCATTTTTTGTTATGTCAAATAAAAATTTTGTTATTTTGTTAACAAGCATTTTTTGCTTTTTAAAAAAATTCTCACTTTCGCCGTTTGAAAAACATTTTAAATTTTCTGTTGATATATTTTTCTTCAGATTATAAAACAGAAAAGTCATTTTTTTTATTATTGCAAAATACAATATTGGTATTTCTTAAAATTGTCATTTTAATTTCGTTCGACCTTTTCAAAATCCTCAAAACATCTGCTTTTATTAAAACATAAATTTTATGTACGTCAACAACATAAAGAAAAATTGATTACATCAATAAGACGTTGTTAGCCAAATCGAGAAAATAACTAATAAAAGAACGATCTTTTACTGGTTATTACACCCGGACTATATTTCTGTGAACTGGGCTCGTCTGCGACAGACAGAGAAAGCAAATATGTCGGATGGGGATACACGTATACAGAGTCAAACGATTTATTTTAGGACCGGCCCTTTATTGAATAATAGCTTTCAAACCGGTTTTATACTCACCAGTTCGTCTGAGAGACAGATGCGGACTAGATACGAATATGATGTTATGTAAAATATTTAGAGATAAAAAAACAAATTAACCCATTTTGTACGACTGCTAAATAAGCATACTCTGTCCATCAAAACAAACATCAAACAAAAAATAACATATTCATAGATATATTTTGTGTTGCATACTTGCTGCCTGTCGGTCTTCCCTTCCAAACTAGAGGGCTATAAAAGATCCCCAAATTATCAATTTCATATCGATACTGTGTCGAGCGCTTCTTTCAATTTGAAGGAATATCATTCCCAAATCCTCCAGTTAGGTTTACTAACATCTCCATTTATATTGAATTTATTTTTTCCATACTAATGAAAGAAGTAATACTCAGTGCGACTCTGTGTAACCGCTCTCTGCTGGAATGACCCGAATCGTGTTCACCATAATTACATCCGCTAGAAAAGGCCTGACCCCGGGGTATGGTAGGTATGTGTGCATCTAAACCAGCCAGCCATCATCAGGGCAGATACCTTTTCAGGGAATTCGACATCGCCGGAAAGACTTGTGCGTTTTGTGTTTTGGGTAGAGTTGATTTAAACCGTGTTGCCAATTCTATAATTTATTCACGTTTTACGTAGGTAATATTTTTTTATTTATTTAATTTTGATGTTAGTGAGACTTCATTCTATTTTAAAAAAAAGTTGAAAAGTTTCATTATATTAAGTCAACTTTGTAAATGCTTGTAATTATTTCTTTATCAAAATTAACAGACTGGTTTTCCATATAGGTACTTGAATTCTGTATGAATAATACCTATTTCCCGTCGACTTAGCAACACTGCCAGTTACAGGCTGTGCATCAGGTTCAACGTTTCGGTTCGTTTATTCTTTCTTTGGTTGGTAGGTAGCTTGTTGTCTCCTTTTTATTTCTTTTCGTTCCGTTTTCATTCGCGTTTTGTTTGGATTAAAGAGAGGGTGTAGGTATCATTTGGAAGTTGGAACTAGATAGTGTTTTTTTGTGTATCAGTAGTTGGATTCCAAATTATTGTTCAGTGTACCTATGTGTTCTGTGTTTGGGGGCAGTTATGAAAAGGATTTTAAATTTGTAGATTCACAGGTACTGATTTAAGGTATTTAAAATAGTTTATAGTAGTCATATAAATTAGTAGAATCGGTTTTTATATTTCCGGTTTTCAGATAAGTGATAAGTCTAGTATATGTAATATTGAATATATCAATCACTCTTTGCATAAAAACGAAGTTGAATTTGTATAGGTATTTTCAATTATATTCACTTTCATACCGCTCTTGAGAGTGTTCTAGTTGAGTTTATTTTTACTTAGTGTGTTATATATATAATATATAATATAATATATAATC
Organism: Galerucella calmariensis; assembly: GCA_910591675.1. Taxonomy (NCBI): domain Eukaryota; kingdom Metazoa; phylum Arthropoda; class Insecta; order Coleoptera; family Chrysomelidae; genus Galerucella; species Galerucella calmariensis. Next base: position 77,384 of record CAJUYG010000487.1, read on the forward strand.
CAAATCAGAATCCTCCGAAAACAACTGTTGAATTTTAAAAGAATGATTTTTTCTTGAAACTTCTTCCTTTATCTGTGCTCATACCAGTTCAATCGGGTTTAGTTCGCAATAATATGTATATGTGGTGATCTAACCACCGTCATCCCATGATTTTTTCCAATTTAATGAATTTCACATTTTTTTAATTTCTCTTTATGGAGGGAACACAAAGAATACAGTTTTTTTCTGACAGAACCGGGATGGAAATTAATATACTTTGAATATAGCCAACTCTGTAAATATTTTTCAATCACTTGGTTGTGGGCAATTTTTCTAAGAACTTGCATTATCCATGTTACTATAATACAGTTCTGAGGTAGAAGATGGCAAATAGGTACTTATTGAAAATATTCTTATGATACGGCATTTAATCTTTAATACTCTTGGCTTTTGGCATGTCCAAACCTTTTTCTATTGTTCTGTACAGCTTATTATAAAATATCAAACACTTTTATTCGCTCAAGTACATTTATCATACCTAATAAGATTATTCTGTAATGATATTTAAAATATCAAAAGTTTTGCATTAGAGATTTGATTTTATTACTCTCTGGTACATAAAAATATACTGAAGAAGTTGGATAAATAAGTAAGTAGTTTTATTCGAGGTTTTATTAGAAGAATACAAATCAACTATTGCCAACTAATGCAAAACGTTTTATTTTATATTAATTGGGAGTATCAAATACGTTTATGAATCTATTTATTTATTTGGAAGTAAAAATTAATTATTTAGTTTTCAATTTAGGTTAAAAAGTATGTAGTTTATGAAGCACTTGACCTCATCCGCTGTTTGTGACTGAAAAAATAACAATATATTTAACGGAATTGTGGGTAGGCGGGCCCGCTAAATCAGGTTATACCACTGTGAAAACAAGTCTTTGGCCTACGTGGAGAATTTCAAACAGTCGAGCTCGGCGAGGAAGTGTGTCGGAGACCGGGGGGAAATAGCGAGAGTGCAACGAGTTGATGTTGATAATAAAGCGAATTATTCAACTATAAATGAGTCATCAAATTTAAATTGCAAAACGACTGCCATTTTGAATAGTAAATCCATCGGTAAAAAATATGCAAATGGTATGAGTAGTTTGCAAATGTGTAAGCGATATTTTTTTATGAGGAATCTAATCTAAAAAAATTGATAGTTATAGTTAATGAGTTTGTTATACACAATTTACAAAGAACAAAACAATCATTTACGGTAGCTATCGTTAATTTTCCCATGCCGATTAAAATCGAACTATCATCAGATTGGATCGGACTTTTACGCGCATCGAAAAACACGTAGGGTGTATCCGCGCAATTGACCCCTATAAAGTTAGCAGAGCCACTTGCAAATAAATCAATGAAACCCATTCCAATAATTGTCGAGAATTTGTCGTGAACGTAAAAAATTTGTCGCGCTCGTAGTTTTTTTTATAGGGGTGGCTCTGCTAACTTAATATTAAGTTAGCAGTGCCACCCATAAATAAATATGAAAAAGCATCAAAATTGTTACGACTAATTGTCGAGTAATTGTCGAAATCCAGTAAAAAAACTCATAAATCTATTCCTTTCAGCAGACCTTTTTCTTGGAAATTCCTGGTTTTTGAAGAAATTTCGTATTTTTGGCAACAGCTCATAAGTATAATGACATTTTACGTGTTTTCCATATTATTATTGACGAATATAAAGTTTTTTTAAGCAACTTCCTATTTTCCAGAAGCAAAAAAAATTATGTTTCAAAGCTGAATGATAGACACTTATGTAGTACATTTATGTAACTTTGTTGTTTTAATTTTTTTTCAATAAGAATTTATCTGAACAATTGTCAAATGACCAAAACGTATTTGTCGTGGGGTATTTGAATTTGAATTGAAGTAATTAGTGAAATTGGATGAAAGAAATATTCCGATTTCTCAATAATACACCCAGGAAACTTGGTTAATTATTCTTTTTCCATTGGTCTGAATGACTATTTTTTGATTATTGATGTGACAGGGAGTATACAATAAGCATCATCAGATTTTTGCAGTATTAACAGCGATTCTGCTGTACTAATTAAAAAAATCAATATTAAAATTCACTTTTAAGCACTGCGGTGACACTGCTTACTTGATATTAAGTTAGCATAGCCACCCCCTATAAAAAAAATTAAGAGCGCGACTTTTGTTCTATGTTATATCTGTGTTATATTTAACCAAGTTACAAGTGGGTATAACCATTAATTGAAAAATTTTAATCAATGGTATAACTGAGAAATCGGAATATTTCTTTCACTCGCTCATGAAGATCTGGAAATTCCACGGCAAATTCGTTTTATAAATTTCTGAACCAAAAAATAATAATAAATCATCACACGGTGCGTATATAGGAGAAACCCCCACGACAAACACGTTTTGGTCATTTGACAATTGTTCAGATAAATTCTTATTGAAAAAATAATAAATCAACAAATTTACATAAGTGTGTTCTATCATTCAGCTTTGAAACATAATTTTTTTTGCTTCTGGAAAATAGGAAGTTGCTTAAAAAAACTTTATATTCGTCAATAATGATATGGAAAATACGTAAAATGTCATTATACTGATGCGCTGTTGCCAAAATACAAAATTTCTCCAAAAACCAGGAATTTCCAAGAAAAAGGTATATCTAGAAGGAATAGATTTTTTGCGTTTTTTTTACGTTAGATGGATTTCGACAATTATTCGTAACAATTTTGATGCTTTTTGATATTTATTTATGGGTGGCACTGCTAACTTAATGTTAAGTTAGCAGAGTCACCCCCTATAAAAAAAATTAAGAACGCGACATTCGTTCTGTGTTCACCACAATTACATTTGGGTCATTCGACAATTGTTCAGTACATTTTTGGATGAAAAAAATTATATTTAACCAAGTTACAAGTGGGTATAACTGAGAAATCGGAATATTTCTTTCACTCGCTCATGAAGATTTGGAGATTCCACGGCAAATTCGTTTTATAAATTTCTGAACTAAAAAATAATAATAAATCATCACACGGTGCGTATATAGGAGAAACCCCCACGACAAACACGTTTTGGTCATTTGACAATTGTTCAGATAAATTCTTATTGAAAAAATAATAAATCAACAAATACATAAGTGTGTTCTATCATTCAGCTTTGAAACATAATTTTTATGCTTCTGGAAAATAGGAAGTTGCTTAAAAAAACTTTATATTCGTCAATAATAATATGGAAAACACGTAAAATGTCATTATTCTGATGCGCTGTTGCCAAAAATACGAAATTTCTTCAAAAACCAGGAATTTCCAAGAAAAAGGTATATATATGCTGGAAGGAATAGATTTTTTGAGTTTTTTTTACGTCAGATGGATTTCGACAATTACTCGACAATTATTCGTAACAATTTTGATGCTTTTTCATATTTATTTATGGATGGCACTGCTAACTTAATATTAAGTTAGCAGAGTCACTCCCTATAAAAAAAACTAAGAGCGCGACAAATTTTTTACGTTCACGACAAATTCTCGACAATTATTGGAATAGGTTTCATCGATTTATTTGCAAGTGGCTCTGCTAACTTTGTAGGGGTGCGCAATTGGACTATACAAAGTGCTGCATTATTCGACCGACAACAGTTATAATTGATTATTTTTTTCACTTGTCAAAATCTGACATTTTGGTGGTTTTAACCAATAGCAATACATTATTCGAGCCAAAAATTCGGTATTATACTGATAAAACTGCTTCCTCATCGATAATACCTTGTTTATATTGAAACGTCAAAATTTTACTTCGAATTTGTCATTATTGACAACTAAAAGTGCTTCGAAGTTTATTGATAAATGAACAAAAGCGATTCAGTGCCATCACCAAGAGAATATTGAACATTTAATACAAAATTCCACTCCACAATTTATGAAAAAAATAATAATTCCAAATAGAACCAATTTAGATAAAATCCCTGGTCCTGACGGGCTCGTGATTTTATAGGGATTTTATCCATCGGTTTGTTTTCATATTTTTGCCAAATAAACAAGTTTTCGTGGAAAAGAAATAATTATCAAAGGTAATACCACGAGTGCTTCAAATTTTATCGATAATTTTTTCTTTCCCACGAACACCTGTTTATTTGGCAAACATATGAAAACAAACCGATTGATAAAATCACGAGTCTGCCAGGACGAAATTCGAAAGACTAAATTCGGTTTGTTTGAATGTCTTGCCTCAAATAAACAAGTTTGAGTCATGAAAATAAAAAATTATGTGATAAAATTTGAAGAGCGAGTTGCATTTGGGAATTGTGGAGTGGAATTTTGTATTAAATGTTCAATATTCTCTTGGGTGATGGCACTGAAACGGTTTGTGTTCATTTTTCTATGTACTTCGAAGCACTTTTAGTTGTCAATAATGACAAATTCAAAGTAAAATATTGACGTTTCAATGTAAACAAGGTATTATCGACGAGGAAGCAGAATTATCAGTATAATACCGAATTATTTGCTAGAATAATGTATTGCTATTGGTTAAAACCACCAAAATGTCAGATTTTGAAAAGTGAAAAAAATAATCGACAAAATTTGAAGCACTCATGATACCTCTGATAATTTTTTACTGAATATAGTAACCAATCTAATTACTTAATTTCAAGTCGTGTGTCAAATTTCATCCAATCACCTCTGGATTACAGCGATAATCCCTACATGTGGTGTTTTCAGTTTGGTGTTTTTTTATTAAAAATTAATTAAACGTCAAACTGAGACCTGATTTAAAAATGTCGCGAAGATTTGGTATTGCATTCAACGATTCAATTGATTTACCAATTGCACTTTCCACAACTGTAGTTTTAAATAAAAATTAATAATATTTGTTTGATTAAAACTAATAAATTTTGTTTTGTAAATTATTCAACGTCAGATTGACAATCAATTTTCTGATATCTACTAAGTAAAAAATTATCTTATAGAAAACTCCTCGGGCCTTGATAAATACTCAAAATTTTGCTATAGAGAATCATTCAAGAGTGTTGCTCAAGGATAATACCCCTCGGCCTGCGGCCTTGGTCTATATTATCAAGCAACACGCTTTCAGCATTCTATATGACTAAATTATCTTGGTATTATCACCCTACACTAACTACCGACAAGTAAATTCACTTGCGTCGGAACGTTTGAAAATTTTGGTACATCTTTTCTCTGGCGCCTTACACGTCTGTTATCATAATACATCATTCAATACTCGATTTAAACTAGCCAGAACTCTCCAAACGATAGGAGGGGTAAGGACATTTTCGGTAACCCATAAATCGACGAAGTGAATTTACTTGTTGGTAGTTAGTGTACGGTGGTATTATCAAGATTAGGGATATTTGAAAAGTTAATGTAAGAAATCACTTGTTTAATCAAAATGAGAGAAACGACATATTGGGATTTTTCTGTTGAATTACGAGGTACGAGGTTTATTCTTTCCTCCAAATAAAAAAGTAATCTTTCAGCGAGATTACGAAAAGTCTTGAACGACACAGTTAACACTCATGGAACGTAAGCGACTCTAAGCAAAACAAATTATACAAATTTGGGCGAGACCAAGTTTCACCGTATATACCTGCAAAATTTCATTTCATTTCATTAGGGCAATCCCTAGTAGGACCCAATTGTAATGTTTCTTGGAAATGTTATTATCAACATTTCGAAAATCAGAAAGTAATTATCTGGAGAATGAATTGATAAATGGTTTGTTAATATGTCTCCCAAGAATTGACCTGCGCCAAATTCTCAAGATATTCAGTCAGAATAGCTGCGTTACTAGATTATTTCAAAAATAATTTAACTGTATGTACTCTACAAATGTATAAAGGTCAGTTAGTTGTTTTAACTAACCGAATTTACATTTATATTACCTTTATATATCAGATCGGGTATAAAATTAAATAGTAAATAAATTATATGGTTTTAAATGAAACTAACTGTTTCTAAATGACTCCATATGATGAGTAGATTCCACGAAGTGGGGGTTTATACAGTTAACTCAAGTAAATAAATTCCTTAGATGAACGGTGACGCTTATGGTTTACCACCTGACTAGCATCTGTGACCTTTTCGCGTTCTGTCAGACAATAAGAAACAAACTATAATACAAAATTTTAAATTGTTGAAAAAAATAATCTTCCCAAATACAACTCGTCCTACAAATTTTATCAAATAATTTTTTATTTTCATCACTCAAACTTGTTTATTTGAGGCAAAAACATTCAAACAAACCGAATTTAGATAAAATCACTCGTCCTAACGGACTCCGTGATTTTATCAATCGGTTTTTTTTTAAATCATTGCCAAATAAACAAGTTTGGTATTACCTTTGATAAATACACCAAGCAATAGAGCATAAAAATAGTGAGTTTTAAAGAAAAATTATATAGTAGAAAACGGACTTGCAAGTTAATAAAGAGAGATTCCGTAGTATGAACCTGATATATTTTCGACACGCAATTGTTGCTCACAAAATTTTTATAAACATTTAAAACGAAATATACGTAATCATATTATGGACATCAACAATATGGCGAAAAGCCTAACCTAACTACAAATAAAATGTTTCTCTTCTTGGGCACACTGTATAATTAGTTGTACTAAATATTTGATACCTTTTTAATTACAAAACAGTGAATTATAATATTTGACCTTGTATTGCTTCGTACTGAAGCACAGAATCAAATTGGCGCTAATTGTTCATTCTTTTTTTTTGAAATATGGTCATCACGGATTAACTCGACTAATACCTACGCAACCCATTATAACGTACGGTCGGAATTATAATCATGCAAATGGGAGTGGCTGGAAAAGTTATTGAACCGTTTTCCCTTATTCATTTTTATACGTCGCTTAAATAATTTTCGACGAAATATAATCTGTTAGTTAACAATATGTTTATATATCACGTAATATGCCATTTTCGAGAAGAATTGGGGCACAATAAATGCTCATTTTTTTTTTATTTTCGATGTAAATTATCTCTACAGTTCCATACCAGCTCTTAATTTCTTGTTATGGTGATGTAACGCCATCAAAAAGGTCATTATAACGTTTATATGTTGAGTGAATTTGCCTGAATCATGTGCAAAATTGAGCGCGCGACGAGTTTTCCACTAATTTTTCGTAATTACAATATTAAATACTTCCATGCTGAAAAAAGTAGACCAGCCAAATCTGACGTTCTGTTAGTTTTGTGCAGTCATGCTTTATTACTGTCAATAAAGTTATTAAAGTAAAAAACATCCTTTGAGTATTTATTAGGCAAAATTTAACTTGCTATCTCCGAAAGACAACAACACAGGTTGTTAATAAAGACGAATTTTTCTTGTAGGATTTCTCGACAGTCATTGGGATCTCACAAATTTTTGAATTAGTTCCATGTCTCCACTAAACCCAATATTCTTTTCCGTCGACCGTTTATTAACATATGCTATTAACGTTCTCAAAATTAGACAAAATCATACATTAATGACACCCACTCATTAATGGATGATTTACCTACATTAATCGACGATTTTCTGCAGGGAACCCAACGCACATCTTATACATTATATTTTTTTTATTGGTGAACCATTTTACCTATTTAAAGCACGCCTCAGCGTGTTTGAATCGAATTTTTTAGCACGCGTGTGTTTTAAAGTTACCGTGGCAACATCAACAACTCGAGAAACGAAGTCTAAATCTATGGTCTAAATCATGTCTAAATGTCAATTTTTTTATTATTGATCTGACAGGAGTAGTTTGTAACGTCAAAACTTTTATTCGAACGATATTTAACAATGTCAAATTTATAAATTAAAATAGAAAGTGCCGTTGGTATTGTTTGAAATATTAATATTTCCATTTTTCAAATCTTAGGAAATGGTATTTAAATTAATACTATTGACATTCACAGAACTCAATAAGGTTGAACTTCCATCAAAATACAAATTAGTTTATGTTTTTCTCATTTCCATGACAACGCAACGTGTACATCATATACGTCACGAATTCAACCATTTGACATTTAGTTGACGTTTCCATCTATGATTTCCATTTCTTGTTGTTGTAGTAGTTATAGACCGGCATTTATAATTTCAAAGTGCACCAATAAAAAAAATATCGTAAAGTATTCGTGGATAACTGGTCTTTAAAAAACTTGCTCTATTTCGAGCACTCCGGCTTCGCCGTCGTGCTCCAAAAATCGCGCGTGTTTTAAAGACCTTAATATCCACTTATACTTTAATATACTATTTTATATTGACAGTTAATTACCTGTGGTGTAGGCAACCAAACATACATTTTAATTTTTGACGCATGAAACAAATAAATATTTATAGATTTTAAATATTGAGAGAAACGAATACAATTTATACAGTCGACGGAAAAGCTTTGTAACTAACACGAGTATTAAAAGGGCAATTAACAATCTCGAAAATTAACGCACGAGCAGAGCGTTAAATTATCTCAATTGTTAATGGCCCTCATTAATACACTTGTTGGTTAAATAACTATTACAAGGTCCACTCCACATTTAACTACCGGTTCGTCTGTCTCGCTGTAAACTGAATTTAAAGAGATCTTGTCACAAGCACGCTTTTGTGAAAACCGTTTGCTTTTATTTTTTAACGTTTGTAGTGCCTTCCAACAGCGACAAGTTTTACAAATACAACGTTTATTCTTTGTAATTACATTAAATTTTTATTGGTATTCCTGTGGGGCTCTCGACGATCTGGGACGTTGTCGGGAAGACACGTATAGAATTTTAAAATGACTATTTGGGTGTGACAGTATTTTTAAATTTGTATTGGGAACAATAAATTCGATAGAATATGTATGTATGTATGGCAATTTCTTTGTCATGCTTTTTAAATAGCCTAAACCTTTGGAGGATTTTAAGAGACTACATAAGTCTTAATGTGAGCATAATATACTCCACTGCACGTGGAGAAGTGCAAAATGAATCCATGACAATAATTAACTGAAACACATGAAACATTAGAATAACGTAGTTCAAGGAACATAAGGATAATGATGTATAATCAATATTGAATTTTTGAAATATTAAATCAATCAACAATTACATTTAGTCATGCTCCTATTTCCTATTAAGTTTTTCACACCATTAGTTATCGATAGTCCGTTAACAGTGGAAAAGCGCAAAAAATCATAAGCTTACATAGCGCTATTCGGTCTCCCTTTTCCGTCGACCGAAGTGTAACAACCGCCTGGTAAGCATTTATAGAAATCCCTGCGATGGCAATCCGGCGATGTCGTTGATGCCAACGAAATGCTGATGTAATAAACGCGCAGCAAAATTCCATCGAGTCGAGTAGTGAGTAGGAGGCTAAACTTGGTTGGCCGTGCTGATGTCGGCATCAGCAAGAATTTTCGCATGTCAGCAAGATTGGTCTTACAAGGGGATACCGGTGTATGAGAGTGGTTGTTACAGAGACGGTCGATTTCATCTCAGGAATTTTCAATTATTAATTTGTTTTATATTTACAGTGGCGTGCGTAAAGTCACTTGAATTTCAATCTTTATATTAATTTCTTCTGGGCGTGTGTATGTCACTGAACTCCTACTAAATGGCTGGACTGATTTTGATGAAATTTTTTGTGGACTCGAGAATGGTTTAGAGTTACAATTGGTCCCGGTAAGTGGCGCTGCAGTCGGGTTCATACTCTGAACAACTTCTAAACATATGCGCCGATTTTGATAAAATTTTATGTGTGTCTTGAGTAAGTAACTGGATGGAAATGAACCTAACTCCAAATTTTCATAAAAATCGACCATTTTTTCCGTCCTGTGATTAAAATTATTGGTTTTCCATCTAGATACTTATTTAACTATCCAATTTCAACTTTGGGAGTCACTCATTTTCAAAACCATGTTTTCAAAAATATCTCAATGTCTTTTTGCCAATCTAGAAAACTACCTTCTGTTTATTTGGGAATGGAATCTTTTTTTTTTGTTACAAACAAGATCACGCAAAACCGGGCAACCAGTAAGCAGTATTCTGATAAAAAATGAATGCTTGTACCTCATTTCCACCTGGTTGTGAAATGGTCATAAAATAACGAATTTGTGACAACTAATTAAAACAAAATCAAGATCATTTAGTTGATAAATAAAAAGCTATTAGAAATCTCTATGTACAAATGACGCAACCACATATAACCCAATGCTTGGTAAAGTAAACCTTTATAACAAGTGAAAGCGTAAAACGATTAAATCTCACTTTCTATAATCGTTCGGGTCGATTCTTTTAAGAAATTCATTAATTATGTATGGTAATTAACTACTATATTTAATGGATTTTGGGTGTAGTTACTTTGAAACTAGAACAAAGTATCGCCACAAAAAATACAGATTTGATAAGTACCTATACGGAAAATGATTGTAGATTTTAACTAAATTTAACTATCAGCTGCTCTCGCTTCTCTTCGCTCGCTCGTGTATCTTGGGCTTCTAAAGTTTGTTTCATTTATGTATAGGTGGTAAAGTGTTTCTTAAGGTGCGTACCTATTCACCAAAAAAGCTAGCACGAGCGAGCATTCTGCATCAATATTTATACAGTAGAAACTCGATTAACCGGACTAATTATTGTCGTTAGGCCTTCGGATAATCGAAAATCCGGATAATCGAATGTACTAAGAAAAGCGGGTTTTGTGCATACATATGTTGTACATACGATGTTATGTATGTTATTTATTAAAAACAACAAATACATATCAATGAAAATCAATGTTTATTAAGAAATTATTAAGAGATACATCTTCTTAGATTATATACATACATGTACGTACATACTGAAACGTTCATGCTTGCATAAATTTGACTTGTAGGTAATTTTAATATAATGAGTCGGTAGTCCGGATAATCGCGAATCCCTATAACTGAGAGTCGGATAATCGAGTTTCTACTGAATTGCAAATTTTAGTGTGCACGTTAATTTTATACTACTATACTCGATTTGAAATTGGTTGATAGTAATAAATCATTAAAATCCGTCAAACACGTATACAAAGTGGTCCACCTAAATTGCCAAGTTTTAAATACTATATACATTGAAAGTATAGACCCTTTTGCATTTATTAAACTTTCCATTCCTGTAGATCTGATAAGGGCGTCGAATACAAAGCTTAACCCGAGGCTCGAACAATAAGCGGTAGGATTCTACCTGTGATGTTTTGCACTCATGCACGTGCTTTCGGGTGGGTTTAAGTTTATATTAAACACAATAATTATATAATTTAGTGAACATTCGGATGTGTGGCATAATTTGTTACCCTTTTATTTGAATAAATATAATACTAATAACAATAAAGCAACCAATAAACAAGTAAATTTGGAAAAATGTTTCTATTTGAAATTCTATAAAATTTATAGTAAGTCATTACATTTCTTCGCTTTAAATTAATCATCATCAGAAAATGAAATATCTGAGGGACTGTCTTCTTCCCCTAAATTGAAAATAAGTGGTTCGACCGTTTTCTCCAGTAAACTATCCAATTGCCACATTTTTTCCTCCTCCTTTATTACATGCTCTATACATCTTTGAAACTTCCCCGCGTTGACTTCTTGAAGCGCTTCTTCAAAGAGTTTTGAACATCACTCATTTTATAAGTGGTATTTTTTCTAGCCACATAACCTTTCACATGAGCCCATACCAGTTCGATCGGATTTAATTCGCAATGGTGGGGGGGGAGCCGAAGCACTATTATATTTTGTTTTTTGGCCATTTCGTCAACAACATATTTTTGAAACCGATGTTTATGGGTGTTTACAATTGATAGCAACTCCTTTTTAACCATATTGTCCTCAAATTGTATTTGTTTCTCCACAAGCCACTCGATAATTTTTGCTTTTCGCCAAGCAGTTGTAGGTATCTTCTCCAATCTTCTGGAGTGATACGGAGCGTTATCTAACACAATGACGGAGCCAGGTGGAATCAGCTCTATCATTTGTTCGAAATACTCCTCAAAAACATCAGCATTCATATCCTCGTGGAAATCGCCTGTATGAACTGATTGGAATGATAATAGTCCACCTTCTAAAAAGCCATTGGAGCTATCGATGTGAGTTATAATTAATCGTTTTCCTTTTCCAGAGGGCGGATTTATTCCTGTTGATAGACCGTCTAAAAATGCTTGCCGGTGAGAAGTCACATTTTTGTCTGTCCATATTTTTCCAACTGTGTAGCCTTCGTTCAGCCATGTTTCGTCCAAATAGAAAATTGTTTTGTTTTCATTGCGAAATTGTCTTATTTTTCTCAAATAATTACGTCTCCAACACACTATTTCATCTTTTTCGAGCAAATGAGACTTCCGACTATGTTTTTCCCATCTAAAATTCATTTCTCTTAGAACTTTCCATAGTTTATCTCTCTTGATTGCAGGAAAGTCTTCTTTTACTGCCCCTAAAACTCTATCCAAAGTAGGGATCTCCTTATTGAAATAGAATGAATGCACCTTTCGTCTTATGATGGCCTTTTCGTCCTCATCGATCGGTATTGTTCGCCTTCCTGGAGATGGTTTTGGTGGCGTCACGGTTCCTGTCTTTTCTTCCCGCATCAGCCTGTAGATGGTTGCTTTTCCAATACCTGTTGTGTATTAATTGTTCCCGGTATTCTCGGCATAATTATTTTTACCTGTTATGACAATATTGATTACTATAAATAGGGTTCAAACCGGCACGTCAGGTAGGTGCGCCTATGGAATCGGCTGCTAAAAATGATTTATTACTATCAACCAATTTCAAATCGAGTATAGGTATATTAGATTGATTGTAAAACATTTCACAATATTCGAATTAATAAAAAATTTATTTGCACGCTATTCGGCGGCATTTGCCATAAATGGGATTAAAAATATGGGTCATTACATTAACCTTAGAAGAACTATACTATCAGTCAAGGAATAACATGATATTTTTGATTAAAGTGTTTCTGCACATAATCAGATGCCATTATTGTATTTTCGTGACTAGCAAAAATAACAATATCGTCAGCAAATGTTATATACTATTGATAATAATGTTTAGGAATACATTGCGCAGTATATAGTACTCAAGACATTGATTTTAGTTCTAACAATGTCTATGATATATAATAATACTAATATATAAATAAATTGAAGTTGGTAACAGTAAGGAATTTATTTTTAAAATATGAGCACGATTGTGCAGCCTTGAAGAAATTTATTGCATTTCAACATGAAAAATTCAACATAACAACTGAAAATATTTGTTATTAGATATAATAATAGTTTATCAACGGAAAATTACAACTTTGTCATTATAAATAGAAATAAGACCTGTTTTTGAAGCATAACCGGCTTAATTTAATGAAATTCTACAAATATAGTTGAATCCCAGTACCGTGACGTCAATAACTTGTTTATTAATAACGATTCTAGCTATAAATAAGAATAAATGACGCCCACCATGTTGTCTGTTCTAATAAAAAATTTATGACTACGTTGGATGTGCGCTGTTAGGTTCATTTACAAGGTCAAAATGTATCAATATTTTTTCCGCTTAGTGTTTATATTGATTCATAGCGGTACGGTAACATAATTGTTTTGTTTTTGTGTGGATTTACACAGTATTAATTATGATTAAGTATATAAAGTCGATTGTGAAATATACGAATGTGACCTCGTAGGTCGAAATAAATGTTTTCCAAACACGTAGAATTTTGATCGACATTGTAATTAACCATGTACCTATCAATGTTTACATGAACGTTCCGCTTTGTTTGGGTCGGATTGTGAAACTATTGTCAATTGTGTCGATGGTAAAAATATTTTATTGTATGGAAAGGGGTGCAACAAAATTTGCCACAATGTGGAATGCAAACATTTCTCCTTGAATTATACAATTGAAACTATTGTCTCTTTTAACACAAATAAATATAATTAGGGTTGTGGATTTGACCGGTCAACTTTTTTTTTGTCAATTGACTGAAATGGATTTAAAAAATAAAATTGCAAAATAAGTCCATCCAGGAGTACATTGTAAATTGTATGTATAACTTAAGAAGTATTTTATTTTTAAATATCAAAATATACATGAACAACATTAAAAATATTAAAATATTAACACAAAACTTAATAAACAAAAAATAGCAAACTCGGTTAATAATTTAAATTATTATGAGCGTAGTTATGATAGTTTTATATCATAATAAAACTCTCGATAAATACCAAAAAGATGGTTTTTAAATATTTTATAAATTTCAATTGAAACTAACTGTTCTTTTTTCTTATTCTTTTGGGAATCAAACCACAATAATGTTTTTTATTTTTTATTTCGACGTTTCGGTAGCGTTCCAGCTACCGTTGTCAAGATTAACTAGCAATAAAAAAAAGAATAAGTAATGCCAGAAGGAACTTACAGAAGATATGAAACTAACTGGTCAAATCTACACACATCTACACACAAATAAAACTGGTGGGAACGAATCATCCGCTTTTCATTTTAACGCAAAATTTTTCGTGCTGCCGCCAGTCTTTCGGTCAAGTCAAATAGGTGTTGGTCAATTGACCATGCCCAAAACCTTCGATAAGACATTCCAGTAGCTAGGTATGACAATGTTACTTCCAATTTTATTTTTGCTGGTAATGCTTCTCTCATCACAGTGACTTGATGCTGAATCAAGCTTTCTAACAGGGACAGTAACCTGTCAAAATTATGTGACGTAAGACGTAACGCCAACCTACACTCAGAGGGATCTTCTCCTCTCAGTTGTTGAAGCAAAGACGAATCTCCCCTTATAGTCCTATCGCTGATATTTTCTCATCCATATTAGTTTTTTCTTCAATATTCCGTTCTCCAACATATCAGTAAGCTACTGTAGAGATAGCGCGGAAAGTGTCTTGACACATTTCCATTTAAACAGCCGGCTTTGCCCCACTTTCAGTTTTGTAATGCACCTGATCACAAGCACATATTAACGACAGACTGGACTCATGTAAACGACCTGGTCCAGAGCTGGCAGTGTCCTAGCTGGCGTGCCAGCTACAGGATACGTCTAAATCTGCCTTTATGCATGAAAATTCTTCTGTAAAAAGTTGAATTTATTAAAAATAAAGACAATAAAATATTTAGAGTAATACTGGCAGTTCGCGAAACTACAGAAGCTACTACTGGCAGTTCGTGAAACTGTACAGGCCAGGAATGAATTAGGATTCAGATGGTAGTTCGCAGAACGATACAAACAAGAAACGAGTTATACTGGGAGTTCACGAATATGTACAGCTTAAATATTTAGACCTGGTTTGGTAGTTTCCAAAATTGTACAAAGTTTACAAAATCGTATCAGGATTCATCGTTCGCAAAACTGTATAGACAAGAAACGAGTTAAGATTATACAAGCAGTTCGCGAAACTGTACAGATTAAAAACTGATCGCTCGGAGAACTGTACAGGTTATAAACGAATCAGGATTTGATTGATAGTTCGCAAACGTGTACGAGGAACGGTATAGGATAATACTAGCAATTTGCGAAACTGTACACATATTAAAAAAAGGATAAAACTACAACTGGTAGCTCGCAAAACTGTACAGCCCAAAATAAATCAGGTCGCATGATATAACTGTCAGTTCACGAAACCGTACAGACGAACCAATCAGGATTCGACTGGTAGTTCGCGAAGCTGTAGAGATCAGAAAAGGATAAGAATAATACTGCTAGTTCGGGAAACGGAACTGAACAAAAACTAACTGGAAATAGACCGGTGTGTCGCGAAATGATACTGTTCGTCATGTCATGATTCCACTGAGAAACAAATGAAAACAAACAAAAATCGCTTTTTAAAATGGAACAATTTTATTTAAATTAGGTATATATTTTTATGTTGTCTGTATATCGCAGCAATATTCGCCACGCAAACAAAAGATATTTATATGTACGACACACCCTGTAAATGCTTACGGCATTCAACGTGGGATTTATGTTTCGAAAGAATTTTATTTATAGACGTAGAGTAGAATAATAATGATATCTGCATGCAATGGTATTTGTCTCGGTATTTGCCAACTGATTGTTGGCTGTAACTTACGCTAATATTGGTTTCATATTAGACTCCGTTTCACATAAGAAGAACCCACTAGAAGTCTAGAAGCTGCAGTCGTATGCGCGAAGAAGCTGCATATAACAATATCTGAACATCTATATCGGTCAAGGCCTAAGGCCTTCACCGATATTGATGTTCAGGGCCTAAGGCTTTCACCGATATTGATGTTCAGATAATATTGTTATGTGCAGTTTCTTCGCGCATACGACTGCAACTTCTAGACTTTTAGTGGGTTCTACTTATGTGAAACGGAGTCTACCACGTCTCCCAGTGACAATCGGTAGATAATTAATGTACCCTTTTTTAACGTTTTGAAAAATATATTTCTGAATGAATTAATTTTTGTTGCAGGGTCGTCTGTGAAAACTCGTAAAAGAAACACTAGCGAAACCAAACCACCATCCACGAAACCTTGCAATTATAACACAAAAGAAGATTTAGAAAACAAACAAACCCGTCGGCGCAACCTCACAAACCGTTCCTTAATCAAAAAGAAAGTTCTCGAAGAAGCCAACAACTCAAAACTTCGAGAAATCGAAGTTCGAGTCGAAGATTGTCTACAACCTAATTCCACATTCTCGTTACTTTACCGGCAAAAACTAGAACTAGGAGCAACAGAAGGAGTAGAAAATAGTTCAGCTGAATTATCAAGCTCTATCCATAGACCGGAACAACAGCCACCAGAATTA
Organism: Galerucella calmariensis; assembly: GCA_910591675.1. NCBI lineage: Eukaryota > Metazoa > Arthropoda > Insecta > Coleoptera > Chrysomelidae > Galerucella > Galerucella calmariensis. The sequence goes on from CAJUYG010000487.1 coordinate 94,168, forward strand.
CCGGACCCCAGTCCGGTAGACTGCGACGGCAGCAATGGGAGTAGCAGTGACAGTGTCGAGTTAGTGAGAGTGAGTGCGCGTAGTGACGATGTGCAATGTGAATCTATGCCTGCAGCGAAGAAAGTGGTGAATGGTGATTTAACCAGAAGTGAAGAGGATTGTGTGATAGTGGCTCAAACTAGGACAAGTATAACTCCAAATAAGACAGTGGAGCAAGGAAATTGCTCTATTCGAGGTAACTAGCTTTTTTATTTATTTACTTCGCAATACACTTTATAGTTGAGGTTTATATAAAGTACGCTCTACCTACTATCTATGTATGTAATGTTTGTTGAGATTTCGCTAAGAAAACTTCGAATTATCACTACTACGGCGCTGGTATCGGTCCATCTAATATCAACGACTATTTACGCACATATTGAAACTATTACTTCTACTCTACGCGGAGCGCGTTCTTTTCATAACCAATTCGGTCTCATCCAGCCCTTCCTACTCCTAATAACTGACCTTTGAAACAACTCGTTGCTCAACCTTTGAAGTGACAACATATACCTACAAAAGAACGTGTGATTTAATCTAATATAATATTGGCGCAATGCCGTTTTGGTTTGTCATAACAGTTTGTATATAATGAGTGTTTAATAGGATGGAATCCGTAAGTAAGCTACCTGTTTTATTAAATGAATCGTCTCATCGTCTCAGTAATTGAAAGAGCACCGTTGCTAGATGTAGTTAGTTAGTAGTTGGATGTAATTCAACCCAACTGTATGTATCGTTTTCATTCCACACTCCTCTGACATGTTAAAAATGCTTTCATTCTCAACTATGAATGGTATGTGACCAATTTTCTAATTCTACTTGGTGAATCAACCAACGACCTATCAATATTTCTGTCACATTTCCTAACAATTTTTATTGGGATGCCATCCACTGAGACCTAAAAGATCTACCTATAGTGCTCTTTTTTTTTCCTAAAAAAGTCCCTGTTCTATCCAGCTGTCTCCCAAGGATTTGCGCCACACGATTGATTCTGTAGTGGTATGCAACAGCTAAATGTAGTTCTCTTTACCCAGGTTTCCCACAGTATAAACTGTCAATTTATTTAAAAACATAACTTTATTTTGGTTCAGTTTTCAAGTAGGGGAAGGAAAAATAACCATTCCCATCACCCATCCTCTTCTGTATAGGTTGTTCATGGCTTCATTTTCCTTGCCCTTCTCGATAAATTAACGAATAATCTGTTTTCACCATGATAAAGTAAAGTTATGGTGTTGAAGGAATTTTCAGTTTATACTTTTATAAATGTATCAGCGTGAAAGCAGCCACGAGTTCCAGCCACGAATTCGCCAGAACTGCAAGGCGCGCGCCAAATCGCCAGTGGTACTTCAACAATACTCGTAGCGGCTGCGGATTCATACAGAGATGATACTTGACATTTATAGCTGGACGTGGATACATTTGTAGTGCCAAATTAATTATTATTATTATTTTTATTATTATGATAATTAATCCTCTGTAACTTTGAAAAAATATTAAA
>CAJUYG010000487.1:105704-115933 GCA_910591675.1 Galerucella calmariensis
CTGCAAACCTAACGACAAACCTTCCACGAATGCCTGCCATATATACAAAAATATATAAAATAATTATTGTTACAGATTGGTTTGTTTTCTATTATGAATAAACTGTGTTGCCTTTCTTTATCAAACTTACTAAAATTTATGTACCTCTATCACTTTTTTTTATTAAAATTAGTACATCCCGTTACCTCTGACCTAAATCGTATATTCTTTAGCATAGCTGCAACTTATTCGTTCAATACAAAATGTACCTTACGGTATACCCTCTTAAAATATATTTTGATACGTCTATGAAATCTACTTAAATGAATGATTTATTACTCCTCGTACTTTCTGTACAGACTATAACACATTCAAGGTTATACACCTTTTCAAAAATATTAATGAACCATTAATAGAACATAGAAGGTCGGCCATATTTTTCTGGACTTAATATTAAGTTAGCAGTGCCACCCATATATAAATATCAAAAAGCATCAAAATTGTTACGAATAATTGTCGAGTAATTGTCGAAATCCATCTGACGTGAAAAAAACGCAAAAAATCTATTCTTTCCTGCATATATATACCTTTTTCCTGGAAATTCCTGGTTTTTGAAGAAATTTCGTATTTTTGGCTACAGCGCATAAGTATAATGAAATTTTACGTGTTTTCATCATTATTGACGAATATAAAGTTTTTTTAGGCAACTTCCTATTTTCGAGAAGCAAAAAAACTAAGTTTCGAAGCTGAATGAATGAAGACACTTATGTAACTTTGTTGATTTATTATTTTTTTAATGAGAATTTATCTGAACAATTATTGTCAAATGACCAAAACGTGCTTGTCGTGGGATTTTCTCCTATATACGCACCGTGTGATGATTTATTATTTTTTGGTTAAGAAATTTAAAAAACGAATTTGCCGTGGAATCTCCAGATCTTCATGAGCGAATGGAAGAAATATTCCGATTTCTCAGTTATACCTACTTGTAACTTGGTTAAATATAATGTTTTTCATCCAGAAATGTACTGAACAATTGTCGAATGACCCAAATGTAATTGTCGTGAACACAGAACAAATGTCGCGCTCTTAATTCTTTTTATAGGGGGTGGCTCTGCTAACTTAATATAAAGTTAGCTGTGCCACTCACAAATAAACATCAGATATCATCATAATTGATATGAATAATTGTCGAGTAATTGTCGAAATTCATCTGACGTAAAAAAAAGCAAAAAAATCCATTCCTTCCAGCATATACAGTGTGTCCACGGATGGAATATCCTATAGGTGAAACATTTTTAAATATCAATTTAGTGAAAAATGTTATTCTTGATAAAAAGTTTTGCTTGTTCAGAAACCCCATGAAACACTGTATATGCTAGAAGGAATGGATTTTTTGCTTTTTTTACGTCAGATGGATTTCGACAATTACTCGAAAATTATTCATATCAATTATGATGATATCGGATGTTTATTTGTGAGTGGCACAGCTAACTCAATATTAAGTTAAAAAAAACTAAGATCGCGACAAATTTTTTACGTTCACGACAAATTCTCGACAATTATTGGAATATGTTTCATCGATTTATTTGCAAGTGGCTCTGCTAACTTTATGGGGGTCTATTGCCTGTATACCTCGCTGTACACTTTATATTCGAGCTTATATTCGAACTTTGCATTTGTGAAAATGTTGACTTAATCGTCCATTTACTTTTTCTTTAATATACATTTTAAATCAAATTACTTATATTAGTTGTTTAATTTTTAAGAAAATATAATCTACTTCCTATTCTTCAATACGTTTTCGCTTACCTTACGGGAAAACCAATCATATGATCACCAAAACTAGAGCGGAAAGTATCGTTTAGCATCCCAAAGGCATAAAATTCTTGAAGTCACGATTTTTGAAGCTTTTCACCATCTGTCACTTGATTATTTTGAAGTTTCACGTGCATTTTTTAAATTAATCGTTAGTATATGTTTTTGGTTATATTTTCCTATTCCTTGGTTTATTCGGTAGGTGAAAAACAGTTGTCTGTCACCCATGCAGGAAAGGGTTTCGCTTGGGCTTTAGCTTTAGCAGGCTTTAACTAATCATCGCTTCGCTCGCTCGTGCATCTAATAGTCTCGGGCTGCTAGATCTCATTTTCTGCCCTTTTGACACAATAAACTATTAAAATATGGAGACAGAGAAATCAACATCTTATCAGAAACATATTTCAATAGCTCTCTCACTATATCTCTCTTGCCAAAAATATATTATATTTTACCATTTGACATCGTTTAGAGGTTGACGATCTTTCTACGTTACTCATTGATGTTTATTTGCTATTTCCAGATTGCTATATCAAACATAAACTCGCCTGTGTCTACAATCTTTCTTTCCAAATTTTCTTTGAGAAAACTGTTTGTTATTTCGATAAGTAGAAATTTATTTTCAAGTTGTAAAAAGTTAATAAAATATATTGAACCCAATTCTTGAACAGATTTCCCGGTACCTACACAAAGTACGGGTAAATTATATTATAAAATGTTTATAAAAATCAATTATACATGAAAACAATTATTAATATGAATGCATATTGATAATATTCCCTGTTAGTCCAGTAAATGAAGGGACAAAGCTCCTGAAAAGTCTCTGAAGACTTCACTCTGGGCTCAATTCGTAGGTCACGGCAGGTGTTTTAAAACGAGAAAAAACTCAACAAAAGTCCCTGAAGACTTCACTCTGGGCTCAATTCTTAGGTCACGGCAGGTGTTTTAAAACGAGAAAAAACTTAACGCGATTGAGTTTACGGAAGAGGGGGAAATGGCCCCCTAAGCCCTGGAAAACGGGTTTCTCGCTAATATCTGGCTAAATATGCGAATAGAGAATTTTTCTACAGGTAAAAAATGAAGTTCGTCTTATTATCTACAAAAGTGGCTCTCATCATTTTTCTCGAAAATTCGATCGTTATCGAGATAATGAGACCTAAAAGTCTCCTCATTTCAGCTGTTTGCTGTCTATGCATTAACTTGTAAGCGGGCGGACGAATTGTTCATAACTCGGCAAAAAATTGACATTCAAAGTTCATCGCAATGGGAACACCCGTAGCTATCATTCCATGTGACTTGCAGCTCGTTCGTACTTGACAAAAATATTTAAAAAGGCGGTCAAAGTTTTTTTTCCACAAGATTTTAAGACTATTTCATTGATTTGTTCATATTTTTTTTAATCAATTTTTTATCAAAACGCAAAAAAGATATTAAAAAAAAATTTCTGAGAGTTTTATAGGTGTATTTTTAAATAAATTAATTTTGTGTTAACCTCAATAATGGGTTTAATGAAAAGGTCAGTTTTTTTTTATTATTGCCTGAAGTAATAAATCAAGCAGTGAAAGTAGGCAAGGTCATTTTAAAGTTACTAAACATTTTTGTTTTTCATTTATGTAAGTAAAATGTGATGGATGTAGGTACCTAACAAATTAAAACCAAAATAAACATAACATCGACAAGGTTAAGTGAAGGTGAACGAGAATATTTTTAATTCTATTTGTCTGTAGTAAGCAGTACTTAACTTGATATCATTTAAACCATAATACCAATTACATCCTTTTTGCATCTTTATTGCAGGAAATATGTATAAGTTGCATGCAAAATTAAAAACCAGTCTTCTTATATTTGATCCTATTGGTTCCAAATTTTCAAGACATTTGATATCATTATTATCACATTAATTTTAATGCTGGAATTTAAAAACAATTTAAATTTACAAAAAAAGGTGGTTGGTTCATATCTGCATCAAGTGAGCTGTCAAGCATAGTCCAAATGGATGATTTACTTTAATTTCACGAGATCTATGAATTTTAGGAATTATTTATTCACATAGTACCAGGTCTTGATCATAAAGTGAATGTTCTAATAGTTCAAATGTTACTATGCTAAAAGAATATAGTGTATACTATATTTAAAGACAATATTATAGCATGATGAACAGCAGAGTTCTCCTAATGCTGGAAGACCAGCTGGCGTATATGAAGCGTCTCTACTGGATAATTTTTGATTATGAGGTCTATTTTCAGAAAATATATTCATTATTTAGATATAATATTTGTATTCTTATTTCACGATTCCTCACTCTGAAATTTTACCTTTGGTTTTTTTCTTTTATTATATACCATTATTTTACAAATAATTGCAACATAAATATGAATAATTCCAAGTAGGTCTTATTTTATTACAGGTGACGATGACGTGTCCTTGGTGTCGTCCTCACCTTCGTACGTCGTCACCAGAATGGATATCGTCGGTGGCGTCATTGGAGGCATTATGGATGCATCGTCGGCATCATCATCGGCAGGTTTACTACTGCGATTTCCTGACGATCGCTCCGATTCGGGTGTGAGTTCTCTGCGTTCGTGCGTAAGCACTAGTGGCGATGAGCGTTCTGGGTCGCGATCGAGCGCTCTAAGTTCCACCGACGAACCTACTAATAGTTCAAGTTCATCTTCATCATCGTCCAGCAGTAGCTGCAGCGGCAGTAACGGAGGAGGTGGTCATAACGTTGCCGTAGCCGCCTCTTCAGCGTCGACGCACTTGTCGACATCAGTTTCCCTCTCGTCTTCTGCAGGTGGTCTGCAACAACAGGTACCACATAGCAGGTAAGAAGTATATTAGAATGTTACAACAGGAGTTACCGAATTCGACCACGAACTCGGGTAGCCAACGAATGAAGTCGAGTAAGGGAATAGTGCATTTTATCTCCACTTCTAAAAATCCGGGTCCACATCGAACCAACAAAACAGCAACTCAATGTTTCCCAACATTTTTTAAACAAAATCAAAAGATTTCGGCAACTATTTTGTTTTATCAGTGTGTTCTTGTGTTTTTTATTTTCCCGTTGCCGTTGTCGGTAAAGATCAAAGTGTTGTTTTGTCTGCGATTCTGTTGCTTTTATGTTATCAAAAGAAACAAAAATAAATTCTTAGTTTTTTAGATTGTGTCATTGTTTAAGTACGCGGTATAAATGAATGATTTAGCACAATAATGTTATTTCCCAGGTTATTTCTTATTATTTTAAGTCTTAACTTAAAAGACTAAAAAACAAATATTAAAGTGCAAAATCATTTAATTGCAAATATTGTACAATATTACACGTATCCTAAAAGCTTAAGAATTCAAAAAGCGCTCGTCTTAAGTGATAGTTCATACGTGTAGCCAAGGTAGGCACTAGTTGTAACTTTATGCCACATAACACTACACGTTTAACACCTATCTGATTTATTTCTCTATGATGTGTTCTTTATATGACGTAGGCATCCGATAAGAAATTATTTTCCGAAATTATACCTCTAAGGGGATGGAAAAGGGGTAGAAAGTTATTGTGGGAGTGATTTGCATTGAAGTTGATATCAATACTCTTTAATGCTTTTGATATAAATAACATTTTATTTTAACACGTTTGAAAACTTAATCCGATTTTCTACAAAAAACGTTAAACCTTGAAAGCTTGGTGAAATGTAATACTCACCAGTGCCGGATTTATATTTTTTATGAGTGTAGGCCACTTTATTTCTGCCGCCCCATGTACATACCTTTCTAAAATAATAACTGTCGCACCGTTCGCCTTCGCCCACCGCGCTGCTCTCATTTATCACTCACGCGATAATATATATAGGTTTCGATAGGAATAAGTTTCTTTCTATAGGGATTTATTGAAAGTATAAAAAACCATGAGAAAACCACTGGACGTGTTTGACTTTTATCCTCTGAAATCAAGTGACCGTCCTCTGAAATTTGCCGCCCCTAGGCCACGGCCTATACGGCCTATTCATAAATCCAGGCCTGAGACTGTCATTCATAATAACTTAAAAAAAATAATTAAAAATTCTTACTAGAACCACTTTCGACTCTTCTGCGGACGTAGTCGCGGGCAAATCTAGTTATTTTGTAAATGGTAATTAATATTTTATTTAACATGATGAAAAAGTATAATTTATGTAAAGTGAACGTGCCTCGGAATGCGCCGAGAAAAGGGCACTGAAAGACAATCTCGCTCTTCACTGATAAAAGGCTATATTTCACAATATTTCGTTGACTCGATATCTGGTCTTATGGATTTAATAATCAAAAGTTTATAAGCTCCTAATTGTACAGTAAACAATAACAGATCCGTAGTGGGTAAAATTTAGATACCTACTATAACTAAACATTATTTTACCAGTCAAATATTTCAGTTGTAAAATGATCATTTTAGGTCTGTTCCAACTGCAATCACAAACTGTTAGAAACTGTCAGAGAATAGTCGACCATTGCAATCAGTGATAAGAATTACGCAAAAGTAAACTCGTTCTTTGCTATGACTAGTTGTTCTCGGATCGTTTCTGACAGTTTCTCATTGCGGTTGGAACAGACCTTTTATTAGGCATTATCTTTTCGAGGAAACGATATGATACTGTGCAATCGGATTAACGATTTCCTGTGTTTTTCTCTAGATCAATCCTGTCGGTGTTGAGTTGAAACGAAATATTTAGGAATGGAGCAAACTAAAATTATTTTCTGTATTCATTATTAGTGAAAGTGTTTCTAATGTTAATGTAATGAACCATCTTTTTAATTCCATTGATGGCAAATGCCGCCGCCCAATGGCGTGCACTAAGTTTTTTATAAACTCGAATATTGTGAAATAATGTTAATTTAATAAAATTAACCTGCATACAAAACTCAAGGAATTTGTTATATACGTTTCTCTAAATAATACTCATTTAAATTGGCTGAAAGACCTCGGTCGATGGCCTGTTGATGCTTTAGTGTCAATAAAGTATACTTCTCTCTCTCTACTCATTTAGCCAGAAAAACTCAAAAAATTGTCTGCCCAGCATGAACCAAGAGGTTTGTACTATATTGTCCTTGTAAAACCCGTAAACAATCTGCTGAATAACATTGTCGTCGTATCATTGTCAACCTTCAGTTGGTCGCTTTGGCTAAAGAATTATCCGTAACAGTGCCTATATCAATTACTTCATAAATTATTGTAAACCCTATTTTCATTCATTCGTGAATTCTCGCGATAACCGTATTATCAGACATTTCAGAATCTTCTTTCTGGTTGAGTGAGTATAGCTCTTCCACTGGTGTTAGTGAATTGTGTTGTAGATGTTAATGTTGTTAATCTAGGGTGGAAAAGTATTATTAATATAATATCTATTTGTTGGTTTAGTGAGGTTAGTTGATTGAGTGTCGTGAGTGAATTGATATTAATATAATATTTATTTTGTTAGGGTAAGTTTTTATAAATATAATTTATTTGTACCTAATTAATTAGAAACGACAGTTGAATATGATGTATCGCGAGAATCTAATAATTTGGCGCCACATACAAATAACTTAGCAATAAATGATACTGAGGATAGGGTTGAATTTAAAAACGGAAGATTTACATGTTCAGTGTCAAGGCGTTGTTTTAAATATGAACTCATATTTGAAAAAAGAAAAATCTGATAATGCGGGAGAATTCGCGAATTAACGAAAACGGGTTTACAACGATTTATAAAGTAATTAATCTAGATACTGTTACGGATCATTTCTTTAAAGCGAAAGCGACCCAATCAGAATCTGAATAAGGATGACAATGCTACGAAAAATATTATTCAACGGATTGTTTACGGGTTTTACAATTACAATATAGTACCAACACCGTGGTTCATGCTGAGCAGACAATTTATTCAGATTGCCTGGATAAATGAGCGTTATTTACAGAAAATTACATTAGAATTTGTTGTGTGCAGGTTAATTTTAATCCATTACATTACCTAGATTGATTGTAAAACATTATTTCACAATATTCGAATTTATAAAAAATTCATTTGCTCGGGGCATTTGCCATCAATGGGATTAAAAATATGGGCCATTACATTAACATTAGAAGAACGTCGGAACGTTTGCACCTTGGTCTGCACGCACTGTGTACAGCAATCGCTGATTTGTTCCGCATGACAAAAGAGAAAAAATTAATTCAAATTTCCAATGTATGTAGACAGGGAGATAGTAGGCGTTTTGCTGCGAGGTACCGGTTAACTACCTATTCAATGGGAACGGTACTAGCATTATCCTTCTCTAATGGGTTTTTATTTCTTTTCATTGGTTCCTTCGCGAAAATGCGTTGGTCTTGTCTTGGGCATAGACAAAATAAAAGTTGGGTTTTGATCATTGATAACTGACGTGCTTGTCTCTTTGGTTATTCGTTGTGATTATTTTTATTTCATTTTTCCATTAATTAATTACGCGTTAATTATATGGATAATCTGATATCTAGAGAGCCTAGTCCTTACAGATTTTTTACTTTTTGATAATTTTGTACAAAATGAATCAATACCTCAATTTTTTTGATTTATTTTCAAATATCTAGCTTTTTTATATTTCTTTAGGTTATGTGATTATAAATGTCAACCGTCAACCGCTCCCAAAAACACCTTACTCACCACGGTCCATGAATTTGCGTACCGTTGAAGTATACAAGACAAAAGTTTGAACCGACCTGTCGCGAAAACGTTACGGTCCCGAGAAATTGTGTAACGTTGAGTCAACGGTACCTCGCAGCAAAACGCCTAGTGACACAAAATATAATATAAATTACGAAAAAAAATTAACAATTGAAAAAAATATTGTACACATTCGCCACCTCCCACAGGTATGGCATTATCAGACTTCTATTTATGATCATACAGGAACTGTTGAAAAAAAATTTAGGGTGGTACAAATCGTTTTACAGAAAAAATTGCTGATTTTCGGCGGTAGGCGGCCATTTCGAACCGTCCGAAAAGTATGGCATGGTGATTCTCGCTGCACGACGATGATTAACTGTGCAAAAATTAGCCTGGTATAAATGGTTGAATTTTTTTTGGGCGGGCTGTAAGTCACACCGGGTAAGTATGACAGGACACTTCCGACTCTTCTTTTTTTTATGAACTATCACAAAATAATAGAATTTTTGTGGAACAAATCGTTTGACACTCGTAATTAATCCGCAGAGTTCGACTAACGCCTACTCGATTGGGCCGCCGGTATGAGCGCTATGACCATCATTTTTCTTTTTATCATTGCGTAATAAGACCCCTGAAGAACCGCCATACTGGTACAAATGACCCAATATTTTGTGTCACTATTTCCCGCTCTAATGGTGGCCAGGTGATGGTTTTAGCGCCGATGTCAAATAGTGTTTATTTTCTTGAAGTTGAATTGATTTTGTATATTGTACATGGATATATAAAAATAAGTTTCATTTGGTTAAAGTTAGATTTAGGTTTTGGTTTTAGTTACACTTTGATCTCTCAGTTGCTCGGGAAGCGATGTGTGTTGAATTATGATGAAAACTATTGTCATTTCTATTATTTAATACTAAGACTTTTTTAATGGGTCCAAAGCAATGCGCCTCCTTAATATTATTTGGGATACTACATACAAGTGTCAAAGAACGATAGAAAATTTCGAGCTGTTTTAACGTGGAGCCGTGATTCGACAAGGGACTATGCTTCCAGCTTATGGAAAATAAAAGACCACTCAAATGCGGATATTTATATACCAACTTATTCGTCTTGAAAAATAGAACATTTTATAACATTGCGCCAATGTTGTAATTTAATAAATAAACCCACAAAATCAGTTTATTTGTCAGAAATTTTTGATTCGATTGATTACATAATCTAACTATTCAATAGGAAACCATCTGCTGTGGTGAAACAGAGTCGGACTTGTGAATGTAGCTCAGTCTTTCCCAACGTGGGCGATAGCGCCCCCTTGTGGGCGCTGCAGGCCTATAGGGGGGCGGTAAGAGATCCAGAAAAAAAAGGGGGCGTTGTGTAGGGCTTTGGGGTCGATTTATAATTTCATCTACCTAGCTAGGAAGACTCTTAGACACCGACTGAGCTCTCGACTCTCGACTACATCTTGTGAACATCAACTAATATTAATTAAGATATAGCTCAAACTCGGTTCGATATAATAGACCGCAGGCAATCATGTTTTAACAAGTTTTTGTTAAATAATCCGATTTGTACATTCCTGTATCAATCGGCTGGTTCTATAATACTTGTTCTTGCTTGTCGATTACGATTGGGCGTCGAATGAGATAAACGAATTTATGCACGTTTGTCTCATTCCTGTTGGTGCGTGCTGCTTATGTAATCCTATATAAACGACGTAAATTTATTTTATTTTCATTTGCGATTTCGCGCATAATAGATAAGCAGTACTTGATTTCAACACTTACGTAT
>CAJUYG010000487.1:130933-167410 GCA_910591675.1 Galerucella calmariensis
GGAACCCATCTCCTTTATATCGGCAGGTGTATGCCAAGACTCACCGAATACACACTCTCTTATTGACGATAACTCCTGACGAATTTTAAATAATTTGCGTAAAAATAGTATGTTTACCTCGTAAGAAAAGCCACATTTCTGGGCTCTGTGCTGCTATGTCTCGACTTGACGACTTCACAGTCGTCCAGGTATATTGGCCTTTTCCTAATCGGTAAGCAATATAATATTTTCGCCTTATTGGAAAACCAATCATATGAACACCGAAAATAGGGCGGAAAGTATTGTTTAGTAGCCCAAATGCGGAAAATTCATAACGCCACGATTTTTGAAGTTTTTCTGTTGAAGTACCTGAACATATTTTGTTAATTTGATTCAATAAAATGATTTAAAAGTGTAGCTGTAAAAGGCACATAGTAGGTCATATATAAAAGAAGAAGGACTTAGGTTATCTATGGATATTAGCAGGCGTGCGCTGTAATGTCATGTCACGTCAATGTAATGTAATACTTTCTTGTAAACCCTTTCTACTTTTCATATTAAAAGTTGATAAAAGTTAATGTGTTTAATATAACAACAATAGGTTATGGGCCCAGACCCGGTCTGTGCATAAAAATTAAAACCTACGTGAATAAAATAAAAAACTTAAAATCTCTGAAACAAAATAAGCGAAACACGTGTGAAGTGGAAAAAATGGCGTCATCGGAAGATTTGTCTTTAATAACCAAATTAATAGATGGTGAGTCATTCGAATTGTGGAAATTCCAAATTACAATTTTATTTAAGGCAAGTAGTTTATTTGAAATTGTTGAGGGCACCAAAAAGTTTGAAGATATGACCAAAGACTCCGATAAAAATGACTGGAAAAAGAAGGATGCCCAGGCACAAAAAGCAATTGTTACGTCAATTGATAAAAAGCTAATGATGCATGTTTTAAACTGTGTAAATTCACATGAAATGTTTACTAAAATATGTCGTATTTTTCAAAGAGACAATGAGCAACAAAAATGTAGCCTCTTACAAGAGTTTTTTAACTTCAAATATGAAAAAGATACTGATATGAGCTTGCACATTAGTAAAATGGAAAACTTACGTTGCCGATTGAAAACATTAAATCAAACCGTTGATGACGATATGCTAATGTCAAAAATTCTTTCTACATTGCCTGACAAATTTAAACATTTCTCCACAGCATGGGATTCCACTCCTGTTAGTGAACGTACCCTGACAAATCTTACATCACGTTTAATTGCAGAAGAGACAAAATTCAACCAGAACGAAGCAGCAGAAGAAGCATTAGCCTTTAGAGCAGAAGGTAGAAGACAAAAAGGTTTTAATAATAAAAGGTACAGTCAACAAGAAAGAAAATGCTATTTATGTGGAAAACCAGGCCATTATGCTAAAGATTGCCATTCTAAAACTAAAATAATGTGCAATATATGCAAGAAAACTAACCATAAACAGGAAAACTGTTTTTTTAGAAAAAAGGGAGGTCAAACTTCTAGTAACTATTCCCAGCACTTTGAAGATGATGAAACATGTGAAGACAAAGTAGCATTGCTGTCACAATGTTTTTCCAGTAAAGGTGAAGAGTTTGTTGTGGATTCGGGATGTACTTCTCATATGACCAACAATGCAAACATTATCGATTGCATTGAAAACAGAAAAAGTGACATATTAGTTGCCAAGAAGAACGAGAAAATGCAAGCAGTTGGAAGAGGAAACATAGTGGGTGAAAAGTACATATTAAATAATGTACTTTTAGTGCCTGATTTAAGCAGAAATTTACTCTCAGTAAATGCAGTAATTGAGAACGGAGGTGAAGTCCTGTTTAAAGAAAATAAAGTTATAGTCTCAAAAAATAATAAAGAAATTCTAAAAGGCAAAAAAGAAGAAAATGGCTTGTATGTAGTAAAGTTGTTTAACACCAACAAGGAAACTGTATTAACTGAGAATAATGCTGAAAAATGCTATATAACAGAAACTTTAACAGATTGGCATAAAAAGATGGCACATATAAATTTTGAGCAAGTTAGAAAGGCATTAAAGACACATGAAATAAAATATCAAGAACAAGAAAATCCACATTGTACTGATTGTCTCCTTGGAAAACAACATAGATTGCCTTTCCAGTTGAGCAGTTCAAGAGCCAGTAATATTTGTGAACTTATGCATGCTGATTTATGTGGTCCTTTCGAAGTAGAATCACTAGGACAGGCAAAATATTTCCTATTAATTAAAGATGATCATTCAGGCTACAGATTCGTATTTTACTTAAAACAAAAGTCAGAAGTTATAAATTATTTTCGAAAATTTATTGAAATGACCAAAAATCAAACAGGCTGCCAAATAAAAAGACTACGAACAGATAACGGCTTGGAATTTGTTAACAAAGACCTGAAACTATTGTTTGAGAGTAAGGGAATTATACATGAGACAACTTGTCCATATACTCCAGAACAAAATGGACGAGCTGAAAGAGATATGAGGACTCTGGTTGAAACAACAAGAACAATGCTGCACAGTAAGAACCTAAATAAGAACCTTTGGGCAGAAGCCTTGAATACAGCAGTTTTTGTTCTCAATAAAGTTGGCTGTAACTCTACCAGAAAAGAAACTCCACATAAGCTTTGGTACAAAAAGGAATTTGATATCACATTTTTCAGAGAATTTGGCTCAAAATGTGCTGTACATGTACCCAAACAAAAAAGAACAAAATTAGATGCAAAAAGTCAGCTAGGCATCTTTGTAGGCTATAGCGATACAGTAAAGGGCTATCGCATATACTTTCCTGATAAAAATGAAGTTGGTATACATAGAGATGTAGTCTTTATGTCCGAAAATGAAAACCAATTCATCAGTACAACAGAAAATGAACAGATGATAAAATTACAGCTAGAAACAGACAATGATCCACCCAATGAGCAATCAGAAAATCCGGATCATACAGACATAGACTCAGAAAATGAAGGGGAAGAAAACTTGAGAAGAACAAGTAGAAGAGACATTAGACAACCATTATGGATGAGAGATTATGATGTGAGTTTTTACACAGAAACAGAACAACCAATTACCTATGAAGATGCAATACTAAGTGAAAACTCATCAAAATGGCAAGAAGCAGTAAATCAAGAACTAACAGTGCTAAAAGAAAATAATACGTGGTCAGAAGTGCCGTGGCCTACAGACAAAAAGGTGATTCAAAGCAAGTGGGTACTTAAACAAAAAAGTGATAGTGAGTTTAAAGCAAGATTGGTTGCGCGTGGCTTTCAACAAAATTGTGATAACAATTTGTATGACATCTATGCTCCAGTAGCCAAGCTGACAACATTCCGCATGTTGCTTGTAGTGGCAAATTTACTCAAGCAGCCTATACACCAAATGGACGTTCGGGGCGCATTTTTGTATAGTGATATAGAGGAAGAGGTATACATGTCACTTCCAGGTAACAACGTAAATAATAGCAATTTCGTTTGTAAACTTAATAAGTCCATTTATGGCTTAAAAAGCTCGCCCAAGTGTTGGAACAAAAAGTTTGATTCTTTAATGGTACAAAATGATTTTTTGAGATCCCAGAATGATTATTGTTTATATTCAAAATGTGAAAAAAGTAAGCTTTATTTATTAATATATGTAGATGATGTGTTAATTTTAGGCACTGATGAAAGTCAGGTAACTACTTTAAAAAATCTATTGAATGAAAATTTTTATATGAAAGATTTAGGGATTATATCTCAATATCTGGGTATACAAATTGAACAGAATTTAGAGCTAGGTTACACAGAACTTAGTCAAGAGAACTATTTGAAAAATGTTCTAAAAAGGTTTCAAATGCATAACTGTAAAAGTATTAACACTCCTCTTGACAGTAATCTAGATCTTAAAATTTTTCAAACTGAAGAAAACAATGTAGAATTGCAAAAGCTGTGTCAAAAAATTATTG
Organism: Galerucella calmariensis; assembly: GCA_910591675.1. Lineage (NCBI taxonomy): Eukaryota > Metazoa > Arthropoda > Insecta > Coleoptera > Chrysomelidae > Galerucella > Galerucella calmariensis. The sequence goes on from CAJUYG010000487.1 coordinate 134,874, forward strand.
GCAGTATAATGTATGCTGCTTTAGCTACCAGACCTGATCTATGTGAGAGTATAAGTATGCTAAGTAGATTTCAGTCAAAACCAAATGAGAATCTATATAAATCATTAAAACGGGTACTTAGATATATTCAAGGTACTATTAAGTTAAAATTGCAGTTTAAACCAAGTGGTCACATTTTGACAGGTCATGTTGATTCAGACTGGGGTGGTGATACCATTGACAGAAAATCCACCACTGGTTTTATTTTTAAAATGTTTAATTGTACTATTTCCTGGACCAGTAAAAAACAACAAAATGTATCAATTTCGTCTACTGAGTCCGAATATGTAGCATTAAGTCTAGCTGTTGCAGAGGCTTGTTGGCTACGCAAACTTTTGCTTGATTTTCAATTAGAACTAAAAGAACCAACTAAGTTATACGAAGATAACAGGGCAGCAATTTGCTTAGCCAATAGTCCTGAAAATAATAAAAGACTCAAACATTTAGATATTAAATTTAACTTTATAAAAGAAAAAATAGATGAAGGAGTTGTAGAAATTATATATGTTAAAACCGAAGATCAGATAGCTGACTTATTCACAAAACCTTTGTCTAAAATAAAATTTGAAAAGTTTCGATTAGCCTTAGGCATGGAATATTAAATAGTTGTTTGTACTTAAAATTATGTTGTTTGTGCTTAGAATTTAAGTATGTTTTATGTTAGCATTTTTTTTGTTTGCTGAAATAATTTTATTGAGGGGAAGTGTTGAAGTACCTGAACATATTTTGTTAATTTGATTCAATAAAATGATTTAAAAGTGTAGCTGTAAAAGGCACATAGTAGGTCATATATAAAAGAAGAAGGACTTAGGTTATCTATGGATATTAGCAGGCGTGCGCTGTAATGTCATGTCACGTCAATGTAATGTAATACTTTCTTGTAAACCCTTTCTACTTTTCATATTAAAAGTTGATAAAAGTTAATGTGTTTAATATAACAACAATATTTTCACAATCAGTCACTGGATTTATTTGACGTTTCACATGAATGTCTTAATTGAACGTCAGTGTATGTCAAAGCTTTTGTTATATTTTCCTATTTTTTGGGTTTATTCGATAGATTGAAAACACAAGGAAACACCAGGAAATGCTTTAAGCCTTTAAGCTACCCTCGCTTCGCTACGTACGCTCATGCATTGAATAGTCTTGGGCCCTTGTAAAACAATATACTATTGCCTCGTGAAAAATGTTGATATAATAATAACAGTTTCTTCGTTACAAAGTTCAGTTAATAAAAAATACAATGTAAAAAATAATACATACCTATACGATTATTTAGAATATCTGTATTTTGTTAAATGTTTCAAAACATTATTCCAGTGATTCCTCTTAGTGACTGTTATCATACCTATTGTCCCGGAAAAACATTATATATTTTCATATGTTTGTGTCTTCTCAATTTCAAATTTTATCATTCAACTGGCCTTCAATAAAGAATAGCCCTGTACATACATTTAAATGCATGTCTGTTCCAATTGGGCAGTGTTTAGTCGAGTATGACATAAAGCTATGCAAATTCACTTTGCGTTGGTTTGTTCACCAAATTTTCAAATCCGTTAATCCACCATCTCACAACGTTAATTACGTGGCAGCTAACGGTCTCTATAAAATAAAGATGATTTATCTGATGCTATACGTACTTTGGCAAGCGAAACTAGGTCACATGCCAGTGAATTTACGTTACTGTTATTGGCTCACATCCACGGCAATTCCAGCGATGTCGGTTCTCGTATCTATGTTATTTGTTCAGACAATAAAAACAGTAGAAAGTAGTGCACAATGTGCTTAATTTATTATCGTAAACTACTACAAAATAATAGGAATTGTAAAGGTATATTTCATTACTATATTTGAATGGAATCACACGATTTTGAATATCACGAAAGACAGAAATGGTCATTTTTAATTTTTTTTAGAAAATCCACCAAACGAACTGAAATTTTAAATAACATAGTAGGAAACAGAATTCCCTGTAATGCTCCAACTCGATAGAATTTTATTTCACGTGCAGTGGTAACCCTACACCATCAATAAAAATGAAGACAAATTAATTGAAATATTTATTTTGACTTCATATTAAACAGTGATGACTTTTCAACAGAAAAGGTTTCATTAAATGCTGCTAAAATCTTATTTAGAAAAGGATGAATATTTGAACAAACTGATGTTATTTTTCAAATTTTAGAACATAAATTCACTGATATAATGTATTCAAGAGATCGTTTGAAACAATTCATTGATTAGATTTCAAGTTTCCGTTATACAGAAATTCATTTTAATATTTTATTTTTCAACTGGTGAGGGTCCTCCCGCGAAAAGGAGGAAAACATAATTTGGTAGGCAAGAAACTACATTATAAACAACTTTTTTCATCAAGTTTTAGATACTATTGAAGGTCAAATTGAGATTCGATTTTCCAATTTACATGGATTGAAGTTTTTGGACTTAGTTTTAAACTTTTTGAACATTTCCCATTATTATACGACCAGAATATAGTTTTTTGATTTGTTTCAGACGCTACTAATGTCACACTCTAATACCCCTGCCAGCGCGTCAGCCGGCCCGCCGCCCCCCTCGTCATCTGCAGCATCAGTAGCCGCGGCCCAGCATTCAACAGCCACCGCCCTCGGTGCTTACTCCGTTGTACCTCCCCCGCCGCCTTCGCTAATGGCTCCTCAGGTACCACTCACCAGTCATCATCCCCATTTGTCCGGCCCACATACCTTGTACCATTCCGCCTCTCAATTTGACATGCTGTGGAAGAGTAGTCAAAGACCTCATCCCGCTTCGTATGGAGTACCCGCTCATATGTTAGCGGCCGCCCAACAATCTGGTCATGGAACCGCCCAAGTAGCTTCCCCCGAAGAACTAATAGCTGAAAGAGCACTTGCTTTGCAAGATAGAGATCGACAAGAGAGATTATATAGGGAGCGGCAAAATCAGGAGTTGGAGAAACAAAAAGAAAAAGAACGGATAGAAAGAGATAAGCAAGAAAGGGAAAAGATGGAAAGAGATAGAAATGAACGGGAAAAGGAGTTGGAAAAAGAAAGACAAGAACAAGCGCTGCATAATCATTTCGAGAAATCCTTACGAGCAGCTCAACCAAAGGTAAGAACAGTTTGTGTGAAACAATATTCATTTTTTGTTTGTTTATTCATGTTACTTACATTCATATGTTAATTTCGACAGAGGGAACCATGGAATCCTATAACAGGTAGACCTACCCAAGCGCGAACATCTAGTATATCTGAAGATGATAGAAAGCGAGTAGTGGAAGAAATGCATCATAGGGAACAGCAGCAAAGGCATATGGCATCTATTAGAGACAATCGGGATCATCGATACTACAATGTAAGTGATAAACTTTTATAACGACAAAAAGTGTTTTTCAATAGAAAATTAATTTTCAGGTTCAAAGAACAGCTAGCATACCTACCAAAGTCGAATACCCGCCTCCAGCCCATCGAGGTATACCTTCAAAACCTACTGTTGAAAAAGTTCCCGCCATATCCGTTCACCAGCCGAAAGCAGAATTGAACATGTACAGTTATCACCCATCTCTCCATTCTCCAAACACTTTCTTTGAACCAAAGATGAAATCGGAAATGCACAAATCACAAAATACAGGTTTGGTGGTGACCAAAACTGGTCCTCTTGATAGAGACGGTAATGCTATGGTAAACGAAATAAAAAATTCTGTGATCGTCAAGCACGAAGCAAAAATTTCTCACCATCTAGAACCTCGGGTATCTGTTGCACATTCTCTTAGTCCTAAATTGAGAAACGAGATGTTGGGTCATTACCAATGCCCAACAGGACAAACTAAGGGTATATATGAATATAGAAGTCCGACGCAGTCCCCTCATCACTTGTCTCACACTCCTAGTCCACACCATCACGTGGAGGCTCAAAATTTGGGTAAAACGTCGAGCCACCACAGATCATCCAGTCACGTTTCAAGTCCGCACCATCAAAGGCAGAGTCCACATCAACAACATCCCCATAGTCAGCCTCATCAAAGTCCTGAAATTAGATACCGAACTGGATCATCCGATAACCAAGCGATGCTTTACCACAATTCCGGTAAGAAATTTTTTTATTTCAAATTATAAGTATTTTCTAATTTTTTGTTTTTTTAAATTTTAGCAAAAGCGAGTTACCCTTTCACGACCGCTGGTTATACAATGCTTACGTCGGCCTCTCCAACGGTCACAAACTCAAAACCGAAAGTCAGCAGCCCTGCACCTCATCAGATATTCGGAAAACCTCCTCTAGGTGGTAGTGCATCGGTAATACCCATTACCCGCCCTTCCCATGAAAATAGTTCTCCCATTCCCCTAACAGCAAAACCGCCACTTTCGTCGTCAGTACCTTCGTCTCCTTATCAACAAGTTACTCAATATCATCCAATTCATAACCAAGCTCCTGCCGTCATGACATGTCCTCCTCCTGCACATAGTCGGACACCAATAACAACATGCGGCGTAATGGATCGTTTCGATAGGACGACATCGGGCTATGTCCCACCTGGTCTCTCAGTAAAGCTGATTGGACCAGGAACATCACCACCAACTTGTACTTCTGCTCCTTTGCAAATATCTAGGACGCATCAACCGTATGCACCAATTATGATTTCAAGTTCACAGGTAGGTTTTTATTTTTTTTATATCGGATTGTTTATGTTATATTTATTAGAACTTTAGTTCTTTATGTTAGGTTGGAGCGAAGCGACAGATCTGACCGCACGTTACCGTACGTTACGTTGCTACGTTATGTGCCTTGAGCCTCTCTCTCTCTCTCTCTCTCGTTATCGAAGCAGCGATTCATATGCTTCGGCCGGGAATCGAACCCGGGCCGCCCGCGTGGCAGGCGAGCATTCTACCACTGAACCACCGATGCTACATTAAAATTCTATGCGAAGCTGGTATTCGCAGTGCTGGTGATATAATTGAATTTATTCGGATAAATTTTTTACTATTATTTCCATAATTTTTTGCAAGATTGATCTTTTTCAGAACTTTATTAGAACTTTAGTTCTTTACGTTAGGTTGGAGCGATCGGGGGTCGCGGCCGAAAAGATCTGATCTGACCGTTACGTTGCTACGTTATGTGTTTACGAAGCAGCGATTCATAGGCTAGAGAAAACTGTAATGCAGCCATTTATCGATGTCTCGGGTTTAAATTTTACACAAAGGTTGATAATATAATAGTATAATAATCGATTGTTGATCATCGATTAGGAGATACACCTTACAGCTAAAAAAAATGCTGGAATGATTTTAAATTAATCGATAGATCGAAGAAAAAAACCGAGGACAGAATTTTGTCACGGAATAATTCATCTACTACTCAACAACTACAACTTAATGATAATCGATTGTTAATCGATCAATAATAATCGATTATAGATTGATTAATAATGATAGATCATTGATCGATCAAAAATAATCGATTATTAATCAATTGATAATAATCGATTGGAAATAATCGACTTCAATCGTTTGGTAATATTCGAATATTCATCGATTATATACAATCGGTTATTAATCGGTTGTTGATGAAGGATTGATGATAATCGATTATTAATTGATTGCTGATAATCGATTATCAATCGATTATTGATAATCGACTATTTAATCTATTGTGGGTAATCGATCGTTGATCGATCAAAATTCATCGAATATTAATCAATTGATGATAATTGATAATAATCGATTGTTGATCGATTAGAAATAATCGATTATATATGGATTGTTAGATGAAGTTTCGTCCAGAGTAAAATAAATTCTAATATTCTTTCTTAATATATGTGTATTTATTTATTGATTCAAAAAATTTGATTATTGCTTAAAAGGAACTAAAGTTCTTACCGTGTGTCCCGTGACACGTTCTTCAATTTTTTTTTAACTTTCAGGTTCAAACACAGCCTCTAGACTTGGGAGTCAGTTCGAATAAAGTAGACAACAATCAGGTTGTTTCTCCTAAACGTAAGTCAAATACACCAGTAACCATTTCCGGTGATCCAGGAAATCCCGTATGTTTAGAAGTAAAAAAACGAAAGATAGAACCCGCTACTAGTGCATCACCTCCTACTTTGAACATCTATAACAATTCCCCTACACCGCCGCAGTTATCCAGGGTGAGTGAACCGAGCCCGCTAATAGCTAGTGCTGCTACAACAATAACAACAGTGGTAAATACTGCCGCATATAGGACACCACCGACTAATATGCTATCGCAAAATGTTACGGTATTACCCGAAACTCTACCTGATGTCAGTGTAACGGCGGTTACGGTGGAACCTCCGCGACCCCTTTCCGTAGGCGATCAAAGTCCTAAACCGGCTACTCCGACGGTACTGGCAAGTAGTAGTCCGGCACATGTTAGTACTGCCTCGACACCTACTCCTCCGACTAGTGTGACACCCGGTCCTACCGACGAACAACCTGGTACGCCGGTGAAAGTGAATGCCAGTATGATAGATTCAGAAAAATCGAACAGTCCCGGACCAGTAAAAAGTTCGTCTAGTGGTAGTTACCCAGTGAGACATCTTAAAAAAGCGTGGTTGCAAAGGCATACTGGCGAAGACGCCGAAGATACGACAGGTGTCGTTGGATCTGGAAGTTGCGTTACATTACCTATAAATATCAAAACGACAACAAGTCCTCCTCCTATCTCCAATACTGTAAAGGAAAATCCTGTAAATTCCATACATTCGGTCGGATCGATGGCTGTAAATAGCATAAACAAGGTGAAACATTTTTCCAATAAAACTGCTAATAGAAAAGTCGCAAAAGAAACGACCGTTAATGGTGATGCAAAAAACGACGATTCGTCCAGTAGCGATCAAGATCGCGGCAGAAAATCACCACCGAAAAGAAAACCACCAAAAGTGAAACGAAAAAAAGGCGGGGGGTCCGCAGCGAAGAAAGCCGTCGACGAAAAGAAGAGGAAAAGCGGACCCCAAGTGACGCCGACGGCAGCCAGCGAAAGCGGAAGCGACAGCGAAAAAGAAAGCGGCAGCGACAAGGACAGCGACTCAGGAGCGAGCGGATCAGCGCCCAGCAAAAAATCCGGAAGCTCGGGAGGAAAAGAACAGCGAAAACGAGGTAGAAAACCGAAAGGGTCAAAAAACGATAAAGGCGAGGAGCCACGACCTAAAAAAAGTAAAGACGAAGATATACCGCCCCCGCGTGACCCCTTTCGCAAACCACCAGTGGGGCAATTGAAGAAGACTGGAGAAAGTTTTTTACAAGATGGACCTTGCTTTGAGGTGGCACCAAAATTAGCCAAATGTCGAGAATGTAGATGGACGCCCAATCAACGATCCAAAAATATGCCAAATATTTTTTGTAGGTTCTACGCTTTCAGAAGGTTAAGGTACACCAAAAGTGGACAGCTCGCCATCGCTGGATTTTCAGATCCTCATAAGGATGCTATGGAGGTAAGGATTATGTTATGTAAAACACAAAAATTGTAATAATTTTCTTTCAATATTTAATGTAAACTGGATGGAACAAAGACTACATTCTTTGAAGGATTTACAAATTTTCAAGGTATAGGCTGAATCGTTTTTGCTGCCCTTGCCTCAACAATTGTCATATCATACATTATTTTTACAATGCAACAATTTCGTTGTAGTTGCACGTAAAATAATTTTTCGGTATATTTTTGAGCTAATCGAAGCTCAATCATGTATGGGCGGGGTAATGGGGCATTCACTAAATTATTCATTATATTCGAATAAAAATCGAAAAATTATCTACAAACCGTCCAGTTCATAGCCTCCAACCAGTAATTAGACTGGCATATATGGGTTGTTAGTGGGAATAGGGGCATATTTTTTACAATTTCGCTCTTTTCACCCATAAAAAGTGTGGGCAAAGGGCGCAGAGGCGAGAGACCGATTACTGCAATGACAAGTGAGACAGAAAAATCATCAACAAAATTTGTTGCAGATTTCTATCTGTAAGACACCAGAAAACCGTCATAGAAAAATCTTTTTCTACTACCGTGTGTAAAGTACGTACTTTAGACACATTTTCGAGTGCGTAAAACTTTATTTTACGCACTAGTGCGTAAAGAGTTTTACTTTACGCACTAGTGCGTAAAGAAAAAATTCCAATATGTATGTAGTTATAGATATCTAGTCTTATAAAAATATAGGTATAATAAACAGATATTAAATCTAAGTTTTTTTCATAAATTGGAGATAGAAACCAATAGAATTCGGTAAAGTAACCTAATAATTATTGTTAAATAATTATTGAGTACTGGAAATAATACGGTAAATAGGTATAAGTTGGCGGTGAGTGACTGACATTTCTTTGTGAATTGAATCTGACATTTAAAATTTAAATTGAGATCTTCCGACTATACCTAGAGTAAGCAATTGTATTTTATATTTAGGAATTGAATATTTTTATAAAACTGATGTTATTTTAGATTATTATAAAAAGACTCTTCTAAAGAAAAATTTAACTTACTTTACGCACTAGTGCGTAAAGAAAATTACTATTAAACTTTTGTATTTCAATTAAATATTCGCTAGTAGAAAAAATATTGTATGCAATTCGTGTGTAAAGACCTTTTTTTCGACTCATGTGATTGTCGCATTCGCCTTCGGCTCATGCGACAATATTCACATTCGTCAAAAAAAAGGCTACTTTACACACTAGTTACATAAATAACTATTTTGATTTCTATGAGGTAAAAAAAAATCGTTCCCCAAATTTGCCGCCCCCTAAATCTGCCGCCATAGGCTCTAGCCTACTCAGCCTGCTGGTAAATCCGCCACTGTTCTTTGTAGTCGTAATTTTAATTCGCCTGATTTGAAAATTTGGCTGGTCACTAAAACTGGGACGTCATCTTTTTCGGAATTTAAATTCTTCAAAATTGCAGTAAAATGATTGAGATTGGTTCCTAAACAAAGAAATAAAAAAAATATGTACATTTCTAATTGTGAGTTTGTAAGTTACAAATTTTGGTTCCAATATTCCTGGTCCATAACGAAGGTGCGAGTGTTTTGTAATTCGCGGTACTGCAAACTTAAAACAGACAATAATTATAGTTTTGCAAAGTTATTTGAAGCAATGCAAAGGAATACGGCCGAAAACATTCGATATTGCCACGTTTAACTATAAAAGTGCTGGGTATGTAATAGTAATTATTATTTGTAAATGGAATTCTAATTATCAACAATAAATTAATGATTATACCATATAGAAACTAAACGAAATTTCATTCATAAATTGCCAGAGCTTTTGATGACCTTGGACGGATCTCTTTACGATTCATTTTACCATAGGTGTAGGTGGCATAAGTTTAAAAATGACTTGAACGTGTTAAAGGTTTTTTCTTAAATATTGTAGAACAGTACACTGATGAGTGAATAAAACAATAGTCTTATACAAAATATTTATTGGTTTTTCCATATTACAATTCTCATTTTGTTATGATTTTTAAAATTTGTATTGACAAATTTTAATGTGTAAGTCGTACCCTGAAGAAAAGTTTTATTAAATATTTTATTGGAAAATCAACACAAGGATGTACAAACTCTGTTGTTTGACTAATATTTATAAGTGATTCAACAATATTATCTCCCGTGCAACTTTCTCAAAATTCATATGGAATAATGTTGCTAATAATGAGATGTATTGTACAAAATTTTCATGCGGCATATTCATGTTTCAAAAAGTATCCTTATTCGTATTTTCATAAACAGTATAAAGACGAATCGTCTAAATTCTGATACGCTTGCGAATACGTCTCACATACGCTGCATGTATGAATTTCCGAACATTTTATAATTAAATCACCACAAAAGTAGCAAACAAAATTCTTTTCCAATAAATCATTTGTCTGAAAGTCTTCAGGCATTGCAGTATTTGATGAAAGAAATATTGTTGGAATAGCCTTTTTTAAAAGAAGTTTTCTTTTATGAGGTTGCATAATCAAAATGAGCGCCACATAAACGATGACTACTATTGTATAGAGTTTCTATTTTTGGCATCAAGTCAGGCCAATCGCATGCTTCGAGACAAACTTTAGCTCTGAAACAAAAAATTAAATCAATGCATGAAACTAAGGCTCATGAATGTAATATGAAGATCAAATAATAAAGTATTATACTTTCGTATGAAAATACGAACAGTTTTATAATATTTATTGTTACATTCCACGAACTACACACACACACACACACACTACCCGTTTTCCTCTTTTTAATGGTATCCATTGCAAAAAAATGCTTATAAACTATGAAAATAATACCAAAACCCCGTAAAAATATAAGCTGTAATAAATAATTTTATTCGCAAATTCACCACTGGCACTTTGGTTCGATCGCAGCACAGTATAGGACTACGATTCACGAACTGATGAACGATCACATCACGTGAAAACTTGATAGTTTCGTATTTTCGATGCAAGGAAATAATGTGTGATGTGAAAGGAACCGGTGAAACATGCGCATGTGTGTTATAATGTGACAAAAACTTAGATCTTATTTTTTTGGAGTTAGGTAATTTCTTCTTCTTTGTTTAAAAGTAACATTCGGCGTTTGCTTTGGAAACTGTCAAAATACACTGATTGCTGGAGAATACGTTTTTTTTGTCACATCACACGTTCACATCAGTATTCACTTCACTTATTCAAGAATACTGGTCCTGGCCGCCGGATGAGATACTCATCGGAACGACGTTGTAAGTCATAGAGAGCTCGGCAGTGTAACGTCACGAGATAACATACTGGTTCGTTCCTATACTGTGATTATACGTTAGTGAATTGAATTTTGTCTATTACCATTTTTTTCCTGAAACTGAATGTTAAAAGGTAACCATTTTTCCAAAGATGTTGTGATTTTCTTCAATCCGGCAACTCCATACAAAAATCATATACCCGTGTACCTCAAACGAACACAGTTAATGGAGATCGACCGGTTGCTATGCAACCATTTGACTTGCTATTGGTAAGATCGTGAGTGTTCTTCCTTCTGACTTCAACTATTGATTGTCGGCATTGTTTCCTAACCTCTTACTCCTAGCTTCAGATATGTTTGCCAAATTATACCTTCTCACTTTCCAACGAATTTGGAAAAATTACTTTGGTTATATATTCGCTTATATATGTATATGCTCTCATTTGGATTTATGCAAGAAACAAAATCGGGATGACCATATATTATATAGCCGGAGAGCCAGAGCCAAAAAAACTGTTTCAATTTCTTAAGGCTGGTTTTTTGTTCAATCGTTATAGCCGATGGGTACACAAACATGCTTCGGTCAGTCAAGCGTGCCGTAGAACAGGTGGCTTGGGTGCGATATGAAAGGTGTATCATTTGCCGGGGGGAACAAAATGAATTTCTTCAAGCTGAAAATTGTTATACAACTTTTCTAATGTATAATGTACATAAATAGAAGTTGTGTTGGTTAGTCATATATTAGAACAGAGCTGGTCAATCAGTCCGGATAGATGTGTGATAAATAAATTGAGTGCAACTCGTTTCTTAAACATCAAATTTTGTCTGAGGGTTCAGAATTATGTATTGAATATAAAAAAATCTGACAGCCATGTGTTCAGTGGAACAACGTCCGTCAGTCAGGTGAAAAAGGTAAAGGTATACCGCGTGCGCCGTTTGAGTTTCAGGCTGCGTATTGTGCTATTTCTACGTTTTGTATTGTTATTTTTACAATAAGAAAACGTTATTTGATGTTTTAATTTGTGGCTCTATGAATAATTACCAGTTGTATCGCATTGACAAACGATTTATTGAATCATTTGATATTTTCCTATCTACACCAGAAAAATTTCTTGATAATGTAATTTGGTTATTGTGATTTAATTACGTTCTTGAATAATTAACTTATTCATATGATAAATTCTTATGAGATGTGATTTCGCAAAATATACGTGATAGGGAAGTAGCATTAATTTTTGAAGGTATAAAAAGTAAGGAATTGAATTTCTTACCTTGGAAATAAAATGTATGCGAAAGAACGAGTATATTGGAAACGAACTAGAAAAGACGTAGGTATACTTCGGTAAGAATCCGAATTTTCGTACACAATAGCTAGGGTTCGTTAACCTCCCCTTATCTACACCAGAAAACGTCACTTGATAATTTAATTTTGGCTATTGCAATAATTCATAATTTAATTACGTTCTTGAATAATTAATTAATTCATACGATAAATTTGTGTGAGATGTAATTTCGCAAAATATACGTGCTTGAAAAATGAAATTATTTATTGCAGGTATAAAAAATAGGGAATTCATTTATTATTTTACATAATATAAAAAAAATCATTTCGTTCAATCGATTTCCTCATTGTCTAACTCGTTCTCCAAATTGTCTTTCACTTTCACTCTCGCCATCGGAAATATCATCAATATGAAGTTATTGATAGCAAAATCGTTAAATCTGTCGTAGAAGATTTCAGCTGCGAAACACACGAAGAGGAAGATACGACAATAATTTTCCATGTTTGCAACATTGTAACTTATTCGACTATTTTCATAAGATGTTCAGACACATCCTCGTTATAATGTTGGCAAACATGGGAAATTTACTCAGTTCGTCGAAGATTTAGATAGAAGTTGGGACTGAAAACCATCATAGGATGAAAAATGTTTCGAAATTAGCGAAAGAGTTAGGTCAACCTCTGTGTAAGGCACTTCCAGGATTGCATGCCTTCACTTGGTGCGATTTCAATCCCGCTTTTTATAGAAGAGGCAAAAAACCACTGCAATAACACAGACATTTAAATGTAAATTATCACAATAACCAAAATTACATTATCAAGAAACTTTTTCTGGTGTAGATAGTATAAGTTTTTAATGAAACGTATCAAATGATTCAATAAATCGTTTGTCAATGCGATACAAATGGTAATTATTCATAGAACTACAAATTAAAACATCAAATGGCGTTTTCTTATTGTTGAAATAACAATACAAAACGTAGAAATAGCGCAATACCCAGCCTGAAACTCGAATGGCGCGCGCGGTATGCCTTTACCACCTGACTGACGGACGTTGTTCTACTGAACACATGACTGACACATTTTTTATGTTCAATACATAATTTTGAACCCTCAGACAAAATTTGATGTTTAAGAAACGAATTGCACTATTTTTTTCAAAAAGAGCCGTCCCTTCGCCGGCACCACCTCAGCCTCCTGGGCTTATTTTGGATACTCCTAGTGTTCTGACTACAACCTATTCAGCCAATCCGTTCCCTGTATTAGCTCATACAGGTTCTTTGCTGGTTGGTTGTAGTTGTCTTCTGGAGTCATTTGGGTTCTGCCGCGACTCACAGTTGCATAGTATATGCAGAGCTGTTTCGGTATCCTTTTTGCGTCTTCTGCATGTAAGGTCTCCGTTATACAGTCCTATTTTGTTTAGGTGCTCCTTTGTGGGAAAGTGTCCCGTATATAGCCCCGTTATGGTGCGTAGTTTGTTCCTGCTCAATAAGAGCAGTTCTTTTCCCTACTTTTTTTGATGGTTCTTTTATGGATTTCTTCCCATGTATTTGCCTGGGCGTAGCATTATTCTTCCAGTGTTTATTGTGTTGTTCTTTCACCCACCCTTTTAACCAGGACCTCGTTAAGCATCTGGGGATGCCCACAGCAGGTTCGGGTCCGTTCATCGGAGTTGACGATCCTGCCCTTGCGAGTTCGTCAGCTTTTTCATTGCCTGCGATTCCTTTGTGACCTGGGACCCACTCCAATGTTACACGAGTCCGAGTCGCCAGTCTTCTAAGTTCTTCGCCGCATTCCCATACTAGCCCTATAACTCTGAAGTGCTTTAAGGGCAGCTTGACTGTCACTGTAGATCCTGATCGGCCTGTTGTTGTAGGCTCTCATTTGCCCTTGCATATGCAAGTATTGCATAGACCTCTGCTTGAAATACCGAGGCGTATTTTCCTAGCGAGACGATTCCTTCATATTTGCTCGTCTTGCTGTATATGCCCGCTCCGATGCCGAGCTCATTTTTTGATCCGTCTGTATACCAGATCAGCTCATTCGTTCTACTGCGTTCTCTTCCTCAAGCTCTTTTCGATATTTGATGACAATCTCGAAGTTCTTGCGAAATATATATCTAGTGGTCATGTGGTCTGTTGGCATTTTGAAGATGTCGTCATCCACATGCCTTATCTCTGTGTGTCCTCTCCCCTGTGCCACGTCATGGTCTGATGCTTTTTCCAGTCGGGTTAGTGCTGCCCTTGCTTCGCACATTATGACACAAAGGAAGGTTTAGGATTGTCTCCAGCGCCGCTGTAGGAGTAGTCCTCATTGCCCCTGTAATGCCAATGCATGCAAGTCTTTGGACCTTGCTTAGTTTTAGCATGGCAGAGAATTGTCTAATCTTTGGCCACCATACCAGAGATGCAAGTGTAATCCTGGGAATGACAACCATTTGGTACAGCCAGTGTACCATTCTGGGTCTAAGTCCCCATTTAGTGCCGTAAGTGCGTCTGGCAACCATAAAGGTCACCTCTGCTTTCTTGATCACGTGCTGAAGGTGTCGGCTCCAAGTTAAGCCTTGGTCTAGGATAACCATAAGATATTTTACTTCATCCGACAATCGTATTGGTTCACCTTGAAGCGTCAAGGGGCCAAGTCCTTCCCTTTTCCTTCTTCTGGTGAACTCAATTATCTGTGTTTTTTAAGGACTAATGCGTAGCCCTTCTTTTACAGTCCAGCCTGTTACTACATTTAAAGCCATCTGGAGTCTGTCACTGGTTGTACTGTTGTATTTACCTTGGGATAGAATTACCAGGTCGTCTGCATATCCTATGGTGTTGAATCCTTCTCTGTGTAGGGTTCTGATGAGCCCGTCCATGACCAGGTTCCACAGCAGCGGGGATAGTACTCCCCCCTGCGGACAACCCCTGGTTGCACTTAAAGCCATTGTCTCCCCCATCAGAGTTGTTTCTATTAGCCTACTTCTGAGCATGTAGTCTATCCACCTGCAGCTCGTGGCATCGATCCCAGAATTCCTCGTCGACTTAGCTATAGATTAACTCGAAACAAGCCATACGTAAGTGTTCGTATACGATTACCTTTTGAGCATGTCGAAAATTAGGTTATTCAAATTTCATACGAAAATGGCCATTTACTCCCGAATGGTTTCGAAAATCGCACCCCTGTCCAGATTTTCCAGGTTTTGGTATAAATGTAGCTCTGATGCGTTGCCATGTTCCTGGAATATGCCCTAGAGCTAGGCTAGTTCTGAGCAATTCATTTACCCTGTAGTGCAGTGTGTTGCCTCCTTTTTGGAGTAGGATAGGATAAATCCCGTCTGGTCCCGGTGATTTACATGGTTTGAAGCTGTTAATAGCCTATTTTGTTTTTTCCGCATCTACCAGAGCCTTCGATGTTCGCCAGTCTATCCTGGATGCCCATCGTGGTCGATCCAGGGAAGTGTACCTTGAGTAGCTCTTCCATGGTTTCTTTCCCATTTCCAGTGTATTGTCCGTTATCCTTTTTGATAAGTCTGATTAGGGTCCTTGGAGAGAATCTTCTGCAGTCTGGCACACTCGTGAGTCTGTTCTCCTCACAGTGCCTCCTCCAGGAGTCTCTCTTGACTTTTCTTACCAGTTTGTTGTATTCAGTTTTTTCTTTAGTTCTATTAAACTTCTTTCTCAACTGTCTCCGTTTTTCGGCAAGTTCATTTGTCCACCAGGGCACATTCCTGTTGGATTTCTTCTTCCTCACCGTTGGGCAGTTGTTTTCAAACGCTGAGATAATTGCTTCCTGTGTTAGGTCTGCTGCTATCTCTAGATCTGTTGTGTTCTTAATTTTTCCCATCGCTAGTTCTAAACTCTTAACTAGTTCTGCATTATATGCTTCCCAGTTCGTTTTTCGCGGTTTACGGCTGTATCCTATTTTCGGTTCGGTTCCCGAAATTTGAAAATATATGTGTCTGTGTAAATCAACTTCAGTTGATTTGCCTTCGCAGAAGCCTTACTGTTGGTGAATGATAGTGTTCCTGAATATGCAGGAGAGATCCTCAGTCAGTATACTTTCAAACAGTTTGGGAATAGCACTTGATATTGAAATGGGGCGATAATTTTTTATATCACGTTTGTTACCTAATTTATAAACAGGTGTCATGTAGCTTAATTTCCAGTAATCGGGAAATTGACCATAAGCTAACGATTCATTAAAAATATAGTAAAGTGGACGAGCTAGAACAAAACTACAGTATTTTAACAAGCTCGTTGGAATAGCATCAGGATCAGACCCTATTCGTACATTTAGATTAGATGAACCTTCATATATTTCATAAATATTAATGTAATAATTCGCTATGTTAATATGATAGCATTGATAGCAGTTTTTGAACTGAGTTATGTTGACATTTTTAGTTTGGTAAAGTGATAAAAAATGATTGGCAAATTAATTAACAATTTCAGACCTCAAGATTATCTAAAAACATGTCTTCTGGTAAAGAATACTGTCCTTTACATGCCTTGGAAAAACTACAACATACTTTACCGTCTACTTGTACAGAGTGCTGAGCTTCTGCAATAAACCTATTACAACATTGTACAGATAACAATTTACATCGAGATCTTAAGTTAGAGAATCTGTTATAACTATCATCGTTCAAAAAACTTTATATTCTTTATGAGCTTGCTTTTTAAGTACAGTTAATTTACATAATTCCCCAGAGAACCACAGCGGAAATTTCTTACTCGAATATTTTTAATCGACTCGTGTAGTTTTATAATTGAGTAGAGAGCATCATAAAAATATTGATTATTATATCAAGTGGTTTAGTTTGACATAATGAAAAACGTAAAAAAAAACTGTCACAGTCCTTTATTATTTACATTTATAAGTTTGTGCAGTATAACGATATAACATAGTACTGTAGATTTAGAAAAAATCAACGGATATGTATTCATATAAAATGGATATTAGCTACGATCTTCATCACTTAATTATAATGTAATCCAAAAATCTGACAACGCCGTGATATTTTGCTCTACTACCCATTTGAAAACGTCCAACTGTCGTTAACATCAGAAAGTGGTCAACGAAAAAGATACAGAATAACGTTTCAAAATTTTTCGTTCACACGTTTGTAAACCGAAACCTTTGCTGAACGAAATATTACAGAATAGACGTCTAATTTTTTTAATGCATCAGGGCGTACGTTTAATTTCAATATAACAAATAATAAGTAGATTTGTTCTATATTTGCTGTTTACTTCGTCGCAATAAAATACAATGAAATATACCTCAGTTTCTTATATTCTGAATTCTGAACAGTTGGCGATAAAGTTTTGTATGCACCACATCAGTAAAATGTCTTTATCGGACTCGCATGTTATTCGCCTTGCTCGCTTCTCTCGCTGATCTCATAATTTCAGACTCGCAAAGAATCACTTTACTGCCTTGGTACATAAATAACTATTAGTGGACGTTTGCCATTTTTTTGCCTAATCTGACAACCTTGTATCGAAATATTCTCTTCGGTAATTTCCCTGAAGGCGGATTCATGCAACGTTCATTATCATCACATTTTCATTATATTATAACTACATTTACTTTAGAAAAAGTTAATTACTATAGTTTCCTATATGATGTTCATGCAACCACATTATTAAATTTCAATTACACTATTGCATTAAGAAGTTGGTCTACTTTCAACTATAAATTATAATTACATTATACTTTTAGTGAAAACCATAGAGAAATATAATATAATGTCTATGTCTATGGTAAAAACTATGAAATCGCATGCGCCAAAAATATTACAGCTGTCATTCCGAGGTCTCCTTCTATTTCGAGCAGCCACTAATACCTTCAAAAGTAGTGAAACTGATATATTCCAACACGTTTTTGCTGAGAGAACCTCATAATTTCCAAATAATTGCAAATAACTGACCTAGCACAACCACAAACGATTCAAATAATATGACGTCAATATCAATTTGCCAGTCTGTCAGTTCATAATTAATTCGTTCCATGAACTGGTTTGATTAGGCAGTGATAATGTAATTTAAGTGTAGTTATAATGTAATGAAAATGTAATTATAATGCACGTTGCATGAATCGGCCTTAAAATCTCTTGAGCAGAATTAATGTCACTATATCTTTCTGGTAGGTTAAAAATCATGACATTATTCATTCGCATTTGTCGTTCATAATATAGGTTGTGTTGTTAGCTACACGTCAGTATATAAAACACATTTAATTCGAACAAATTACCAGTCAAATTTCACAAACTAGAGAACAACCTTTATATGTCTGCACTTTTTTACTACATTTCACTAATAAATCAATCAGTGATTTGGTCTTCCATTTTGACATTTGAAAATAAAAAAAATTGGTCCCAAAAAAGCACTATAATCCAAATTATCTCAATTTTGACATGATGTCACTTTAGTATTTGCTACTCTTGAAGTACCTTGATGTCAACTGCTAACTGATTATGATGAAAACATTATATGTAGTTGCAATGGTTTTGAAAAATTCTTAAAGTTGAATGTTTCTTTTCTTTCAGGATGATATAAGGCTGTGGCTTCCAAATTCTGATAACCCGCCAACAGATCTTGATTTGGAAACCTCTAGATTTTTATTGAAACAAGTTGGTGATCATTTTTGTGATTTGTTGGTACAAGAAAAAGAAGCTTATTCGGAACATTTATCAGATGGTAAGTGATTATTATAAATTATATTGATTCTTCTAGAGTGACCATACTGAATATTAAGCGTACGAAATTGAACAATAGCAACATTTCCTAATCTCAAAATTTATCATATTGTCCTCTTTATATCCCAAATTAATCTGTAATTTTTTCTCCCAATTTTTCGTTTTTACTTAATTTCGAACATTGGAATAATGTAATTTTTTGCACTGAGCACTGACAGTCGTAATTCAAACCTGATGTGAATCTAGGTTATTCCTAACATATAACTGATTGCAATTAATGAGGTTCTGGTATGCGTAAAGAACTTACCAGAAAATAAGGTGAGTCCCGAGATATAGGCATGGAGTCAAGAGTAAGAATGCCTATAAATCTGAGTTCTTAGATGAACTGCACAGCAAGCCAATCTAACTTCTGTCAATATTGAATGCAGAAACCTTCTAACCATGGAAATAAAACAGTTCCGGAATCCTTATTGCACACTGCGGACTAAACTAACATCTTGGGAGAATAGTGCCGGTCGAAAACATTGAGTGTCATCTCTGTCTAGAAGATGAATCGGCGGAACACATTCTGTGCTATTGTGAGGCTGGTGAACGAGTTAGACCATAGGTGCTGCGTTTGTGCGCCATGAAAATGTAGATATACTTGCCATTTCACAGATTATCAACTTCCTTAGAAAGGTTGTTCTAGACCACTGGTTCCCAACCTTTTTTGTCTACTGCCCACTTTAAGAATAAATTATTTTTTTAACGCCCCCCTTTTTAAACATACTTGAAAACCGCCAAGTACTTTAACTGATTATTGAAACGCAACTTTATAGTATTCGGACAGAGTATCTTTTATTGAAAATAAAACAAACATAATCAATTCTTATATAAAAACTAATGTGAAGGTTGAATCTGATGCTGTTCAATAAGTTTGTTGATATCAGGTTCCAATTTACTCAAAAACAGTCGCAAGTCGCCACGTTCGGTAACATGCAAACGATTTCTCTTCTTAGTAAGCAGCGTTGCCACAGCACTAAATCCACGTTCACACAAATATGACGATGGGAATGATATCAAGAATCGTTGAACAATTGACCACAATCCAGGGTACAATTGCGGGATCTTGATATCCATTTTTGAACTTGATTTTTATTTCTTCGTTTGTTGTCAATTCTATAAGTTCTTCTTCCAGCTGAGGTGACATTGCTGTGTTGACATTTGAAAACGGATCCAACACCCAGTCTGGTATTTCTCAGTTTAAAATATCCTGGTATCGTTCGGTGAAGTCAATGTGGAGGTTTTCCAAATGTTGGCAGTAGGCAAACAAGTCGTCGTTACTGCAGGATACTGATAAATTCGGAAAATTGTGAAACTCACGTCTGCCCATATTCTTTTTGTGCAGAAGCAGTTTGGCTGCCAAAACAACAACGACATTTTTTGTTTTAATTACATTTAGTTCATCGCCTTGCAGTTGGAGGTTCATGTCGTTGAACAATTTATACAGGTCTGTCATGTAAGCTATATCATTCTTTGATGTTATGAGCTTGTTGCGCAGTTCTGTATCTTTAGTTTCCAAGAACTCTATCACAGAGTCAAACAGGTTGTAAAATCGAATCAGACAATTGCCTCTTGACAGCCAACGAACTTCAGTATGAAGCAACAAACGGTTGAAATCTTCGTCATTAGTAACACAAAGCTGATGAAATAATCTATCATTCAAAGAGCTGCTACGGATTTTATTGACTGCTTTGATGACATATTGCAGTGATTGAAATAGTCGTTCACTCAAGTTTCTAGCAACCAAATGTTGTCTATGAATAACGCAATGTATAGCAAGGACATCTGGAATTTTACTTTTTAAGTACGCTATGAAGCCTTTATGGCGCCCTGTCATAGCCGGAGCGCCATCCGTAGCAACTGATATAATATTTTTCAAAGGAATCTCTTTCTCTTCACAAAACTTTTCCAATGTATTGGATATGGTTTCGCCTTTTGTATCTGTCTCCAAATTTCTGGCAAACAATAGTTCTTCACGTATTTTCTCATCTTTAATAAACCTCACGTAAGATAGCAACAACGCTTCATTAGTTGGTAAAGTGGACTCATCGAGCTGAATTGAGAATTGACTAGACCTCAGATGATTGCACAATGATTCTCCAACGTTTTCAGCCATTTCATCAATTCGTCTTTGCACAGAATTATTACTCAAAGGAATTTTTCGGATATCTGCGGCCGGTTTATGAAGCACAGTAGTAATTACTTCCTTTATTGCTGGCAAAATTAACTCTTCTCCGATGTTGTGTGGTTTGCCTTTTTGAGCAATTAACAAAGAGATATTGTACGAAGCTCGAAGTCCGTCGTCATCTTGCTTAGCAGTCGCCGAAAATAGTTTTGATACACTTGGCTGAGTATTATGCTTCTTCTCTAGGTCTTGAAAATATGCTACATTCTTGTCTTTCTTATCTGGATGCATTTTATATTCAAATGATCTTGCAGTCTTGAAGGCTTCATTGCTTCGTTCGAAAATGTTTTTAGACATAGAAGACACAAAGGCGACGACGGGTTTGTGGGATTTTCAATAAATCCGAATTTAATATATTCCGCAGAGTATTGCCGTCTCTTCTTTTTTACTTCCGACATTGTTTTGTTTTGAGAAATACGTAAGTGTTGAAATTAAGTACTGCTTATCTATTATGCGCGAAATCGCAAATGAAAATAAAATAAATCTACGTCGTTTATATAGGATTGCATAAGCAGCACGCACCAACAGGAATGAGACAAACGTGCATAAACTCGATTATCTCATTCGACGCCCAATCGTAATCGACAAGCAAGAACAAGTATTATAGAACCAGCCGATTGATACAGGAATGTACAAATCGGATTATTTAACAAAAACTTGTTAAAACATGATTGCCCGCGGTTTATTATATCGAACCGAGTTTGAGCTATATCTTAATTAATATTAGTTGATGTTCACAATATGTAGTCGAGAGTCGAGAGCTCAGTCGGTGTCTAAGAGTCTTCCTAGCTAGGTAGATGAAATTATAAATCGACCCCAAAGCCCTACACAACGCCCCCTTTTTTTTCTGGGTCTCTTACCGCCCCCCTATAGGCCTGTAGCGCCCACAAGGGGGCGCTATCGCCCACGTTGGGAAAGACTGTTCTAGACAGACCACTCACAGAAACCAAACTAATGCAACTAGTATCATCTACTTGATGTTTTTCATTACCTACATTTCAACACTCAGATAGATAGTCTTAGGATAGTTCACTATTGGCAAATTTTCACTACAAGCATTTGTCAGCAGAAGACTAAACTTCTATTGTCTCAATCTGAATAAATTCAAGATAATAAGATGGCAAATTATTGTCGTGCGTTTCTAGTTCAGCATGTAAACAAGAGGAAACTGCGGTTTATTTGTCTGTATGATACAGTTTCACTAAATCCATTTATTACAAATTGTAAATACCAGACTACACTATAAGTACAAGTATACTCTAAAGTATAAATAATGTCACACTACCCATCAAAATGAAAATAAAAATTTAAATAAGAGCTTTCTCAAATCGCTCTATATAGAACACACAAACAGATATACTTATGCCAACATGACTGCTTTAATGCCAAAACCCACAGCGAAAAGATACATTATGATTATTTTACACATAAAATGTTTGGCTGGTAAAATTGAGACTAATTTTTCAATGTATTTAATTTTTCTGTTATTTATTTGTGCAGTGGTGGATTTACCACTAGGCAGACTAGGCAACCGCCTAGGGCCGCAGGCACCAGGGGGCCGCAAGGCAAGACCATTTTTGTAGATTGTATAAGCTGCGCGCCAATGCAATGCTATTTACAACGTTGCCAAGTTGATTTGTTTTAAAATAGCCCCTGAAAAATCTCAAAACTTGCCATTTTCGGTTAAATTTTAGAAGATTCATCCCGGTTGTAGGGGACGCTCGAAAAGCCTTGCCTAGTGCCTTCAATATATTATATCTGCTACTGTATTTGTGCTTCGGTAGGTATATTTCAAAATTTTTATTTTTCAAAGTATTTTTTACAATAAATGGTTGACTTCCTTATCTATGAATATTTTTAACTAATTGTGTAAATATAGGAAGAGCTTTATTATTAACTAGTATTCCCTCCTCGAGCATTACTGCTTGCATTCTTCCCGGCGTGCTGCTGAATAGACTTTGAATAAATTCTTGCGGTATTGCGTTCCACTCATCTTGTGCAGCAATCCGAAGCTGTTCTATTATACTTGGAACATGATTTCTTCGTCGTATGCGGGGTGTAAGATAATCACACACATGTGTTCTATTGTATTTAAGTAAGGGCTATCTATAGTGGCCAATCTAATCTTTGGATTTGGAGCGGATCAAAGCATACATGCGGTAGAGCATTATCGTGCGTTAATATGAATCTATCGTTCGGTAGAAGTCGGCATCAGAGCTCGCGGTAATGCCTAGCTAGAGTTCATAATAATAATACCCTTCTTGGTGTGCGTCATCGATTGTTAATGTCATTCTAACACATTTCGTTGGAAGAAATAAAAAAAATGGCAGGTCTGTGATTAATACTAATGAAAATGTCACAATAATGAACCGTTTAAATGAATTACTAAAGTTAACCATAATCTTTGACTTAAAAAAAATTGATTAGTTGATGTTTACGTTACGCGCAAGCGTGACATCAATCGGGAGAAATTACAGCTTTTAAAATAGGATGCAGACGTACCTTTCGTATCGGCAATGTGTCTTACGTCTTTTTCTACTGTCCCACTGACAGTTCTCGTCAGGTCTGTACTTATATTTATTTAAATAATACAATAATATGCCTAGATGCACGGAAAAACATCAGTATTTTTAAAGTTCTCAAGTATTTTCAGTTAGAAAAGGAAGCTGATAATTATTAATTTCATAGGCTTTTTGAATTTGGCTGAATGCGATCCTAATGATTTTGTTCATTAAATTTGAGGTTAGCTATATGCCAAGATAGCAAACAAAATAAACGACATACTCAAAACCGGGATATACATCATAAACGATGACGCACACCATGAAGGCTATTATATGAACTATAGTTCTAATTGGTACCATATTTATGTTTTTAATAAAACACTATTTATTGTTACTCAGTTAATACAATACAATAACTTAATTCTGAGCTTAACTAACTATTTCTTAAATTATGTGTAATGAATTGTTTTGATAACAATCGCGAGAGACAATAATATGTACCATTAATGTCAATTAAACGTCCATATATTTTCAAATACGTGAATAATTAGCCTACTAGATGAATAATACCAGCACATATTAATTTACGGTGATTTTTTGTCCACTAGTCTTATATATCTACAGCTTACATTTTAATTTCCTTTTTTAGATAAAACAGTAGCCTGGAAGCGCGTGGTACAGGGTGTTCGTGAGATGTGTGATGTATGCGAGACCACATTGTTCAATTTTCATTGGGCTTGTGGCAAATGCGGTTTTGTTATTTGCATAGATTGTTATAAGGTAAGTTATAATATAGTCAACTCTATATTATATCTTTAGTACAAAAAATATTAATATATCTAAATTATAAGGTATTTGTATTTTTAATTAATATCTCTCTCCTTCAAAATGCCATCAATTATTGTTGTATTAGTTGTGATCTAACTTTTTTTCGCTTCTATTTTTAAGAGTCGAAAACGAGGCACAATTAAAGTTTGGAGCGAGGCTAATAAAGATCGCGACGAATATTCTTGGCTTCTTTGTACAAACCGCCAAGTACACGAACAAGAAAAATTAATGCTCACTCAAATAATAGCTGGTGATTCACTCAATAAATTGGGAAAGATGGTACATGAAATGAGAGAACTATGGAGCATTGAACAGTTTTGCGCGTGTCTAGCAGCCAAAGAATCCATCTCAAACAAAAATAGCAACCAGCAAGTCAGAGATATCGTTAGATCCATTTTGGGCGATAAAGTTAACGGTGTTAAAAAGGAATTTGAAGATGAGGAAGGCATGTCTTATTTTCATTATTTGAAGAATTTGCTTATAATTTTTTTTTAGATTCAGGTCTTGATCGCGAAGTGAAAAAAGAAGGCAGCAGCAGCGAAGACGAAGGAAATTTCTCGACTTTGCGCGAACTACTCATCCGTCCTTCTCACAAACCTAACGGTTCTCGAGCAGCTTCTCCGATTAACAAGAGCGAATCGAAGAAGAAAATCGCCCCTCCAACTAAACCCGCTGATCTCGACGACGTCATTTCCAGCGTAATAGAAGATAGTGTACCGCAAAAGACTATAGAAACTCCTAGTGAGCCAAAAAACGAACTGAAACATTTTATTAGACGATACAACTGGCAAGGCAAGGGAAGAGTGCAGTTGCCTATTAGAATAATGACTTTGACTGAGAGTAAAATGCTTTATCCTAATACGCCACATAGTTGGTTGTGCGATGGAAAGTTGTTGAGATTGAGCGATGCTATGTGTAAAGAAAACTACAAAATATTCCAGGTTAGTACCTTCTAACAACTTCCTAACACACTAAATAATAAATTATTATTAATAATAATTTAGATCAAACCAACTTACCTAGGTAAGTAGTATATAAAATAGCAATTGTAGTACCTTCAGCCCTGCGTTAACCACACACCTTGTTTAAAATTCAATAACCGGCAGCTATCGGGTGTCGGATTTGTCCTCTAAGATCATTCTTTTTAAAGTAATTAAATTGCTGCATGTATCCGGAAAAACATAATTATCTTAGGTAAGTTCGTTTGATCTAATAATTATATTTCATGCCTCGAATCGTAAATAGAATAGCAGGTGTTTTATTTTTTTTAACAATAAAATGCGCCTTTGAGAAGAACAACAGTTTTATTGGACAAAGTCTATCCAACCAAAATAAATAATATATTATAGTTAATCATGGTAAAAAACAATAAACAATAACAATAAAGAACTTACATTAGTAAGTAATATACCTACAATAGGAAACAAAAAAAAAGTAATATTATGATTAATACAATTGCTTTGTAAATCTAGTCTAATAGTTAAATACTACTTGTGAAAAATGATTACTATGCAACGGTCTTGAATAAAACCTATAGATATTGTGCGAACTTAAAGTTGTCGGCTCTTTGTTCGACTGTAATTCGTTACGATACCGTCATAGACCGCAATATAACTTAAAGGGGATAATATACGATTAGATAGCTGCATTAAAAATATTACGTCCACTATACATGACTTTTCGGACCAACCGGCTGATTGCCTGATTACGTCAATGTTCACTCCCTTACGGGCAGCCGCTGAAGTGGCCGCATGCCTGGTGCTCTAAGCCGTAAATATTTTTAGTCTATACCACTCTTATCGGAAGTAATTACACAAGTGCATCAAAATTACCGATAATTTTTTATGAAAGCATGTTGTCTAATAACTGCATGAGTTCATATTTTTGCGAAAGAGCCAGACTCCGGAGGAGGAGGGCTCTTTTAACAAAATATGAAAATAACCGTATGCAGTTTTCACTGACAACATGCTTTCATAAAAAATTATCGGTAATTTTTATGCACTTCCGATAAGAGTGGTATAGACACAAAAATATTTACGGCTTATAGCATCGGGCATGCGGCCACTTCAGCGGCGGCCCGTAAGGGAGTGAACATTGACCTTTATCAGGCAATCAGCCAAATATGAAAATAACCGAATGCAGTTTTTACTGACAACATGCTTGAATAAAAAATTATCAGGTCTATTTTGATGCACGAGTGTAAACCGGTAGAATATTTCTCGAGTAGAAGAAGTAAAAGTATTGTATTTTTGGGTTTACTTTCGGTCACTTTTTATTGAATAGAACTTGAAGAATCTTGTCCAAATCGCGACATTTCAACGAATTTTAAAATTTGGTATATGTCACAATGACAAATACGCAATTTTAACACTCGTTACCATAGTCACGGACCTACAGGGTCGATAGCTAGCGGGATCTTATCGATAGTTAGCGGCATCTTATCGCGATAATTTTTTATTTGACATTTAAACGTATTAAAACTGTGTATTTTTAGTCACGTGTTCAAAAATAGCCAATAAGCAATCAATTACACTGATAAGATCCCATGGCTTATCGTTTATGTCTCAGCGTTTCCAAGGTAATTTGAAAATATTCTCTCTGAATAAGTAAACATGTCAATCTGACAGTTATAAAGAATGTCAGTTTCAAAATTTGGACCAAAAATGATTATTCAATCGACTAATTAATAGAGGATAATACTCCTCAAAGTACCAAAAATAATAAGAATTATATTTGGAAACTCTCCTTGGATTTTTGCTTAAAAAATTATCAAATATACCTCGAACATTAATAAATTTTAATTTAAGCGTGTTGCTTTAAGGTAACAATCCTCCGCCTCTGGCGTCGGCAACACGCTTTCGGAATCTGACAAAATTATCGTAAATTATCAATGTCCTTGGTATATTATAGCCGATATGATCCCGCTTCATATGGGATTTTGAATACAGTAGGGTAATATTCTAGAATATTTTTTACCCTAAGAGGGAGCGTTGGCGATGACGCATTCTTGAATAGTTTTTTTCATTAGTTATGAAAATATTATTTTGTGAATATCTAAGGTAAAATTTAACAGCACCTGCAACACAGAGTTGTTCATTGTCTTGAAAGAAGGGAAGAGAAATATTGGCTTGATATTTATTGCGTCAAGATGTTTTTACTCCTTTAGGGATTTTTATGTTAATGCCCTCTGCAGTTTCTGTAATATTACAACATTCCATGCTTACTATTGATTGTAACCGTTGACCCGTGGCTAAAAGTAACAAAATTAATATTTTTTGTGTTCTCTTGTAATTTTGATTCACTATAAATCTGTTTTTCTAAGAAATTACGTACGATTGACGGGTACCAGGTAATTTCGTAATTAGGCAAGCTCGGGCGTAATCCGTAAATACCTCTAAAAAATCTAAAGTCATTAGAAATATCAGAGCTTGTGATTTGTGAAATTACCGATCTGTGAGAATTTTAAGTTCCATAAGAGTTTCCCTTCTGAAAACATATTCAGTAGTCACAGAAAAAACATGAAGATTATGTTCTATACAATAGCTCCACTAGAGCCTTAGTCCAGAATTGTATTGTTTTAATGTTGACCCTGACAGACGCCGTACATATATCTAGGGTTTCATCTGGAACTCGTCTCTTCTGGAGCGCTTGCCTGATAAGCGCCCTACCACCAGAATAAGTTGCGGGTAAAGAGGGTGCGGTGATCTGTCAGAAGATGAAGGTAAATTATCTTTAGGTTTAAGGGCCCGTCATTGAATGAAAATATGACCGTAAAAACATGGCTTACGTTTTTCATTCAGTTAATTTTTATTAATAATTTTAGATGAGACGTAAGGTGTTATATCGATTACCAAACTGTTAAGGTAATTAATCATAATTTATATGTGTTTCTTGTTAGTAATAAATTCAACAGACGTTGTCAAATATCCCCAATTTTGGACAATGAAGATTGAAATGATATAAAGGTGACACATGCTTCATAACAGTATTTTATAGACAAAT
Source organism: Galerucella calmariensis (assembly GCA_910591675.1). NCBI lineage: Eukaryota > Metazoa > Arthropoda > Insecta > Coleoptera > Chrysomelidae > Galerucella > Galerucella calmariensis. The sequence goes on from CAJUYG010000487.1 coordinate 163,146, forward strand.
GTGTGACAATGCAGCGAAAATATTGTTATTTTATCAAGAACAGAATGAAATAAAAGCGGCATAATTAGCGCCGTAATTCAAATATGGTAGCCAAAAACTCAGTCTTATTTGGTTGAACCGATTTGGCATCAGAGCGAGCTGACTGAATCAGTATCATTCGAGTGATAGGTATATATCGAGAGGATAGTTTCCGATATGAGACTCTAATTTTCCAATCCAGTGTTGCCAGAACGGGTACAATTGTATCAGATTTCGTACTCTCGATAATCTAAATGTACACTGGTACAACGTGTGTAATGCAATAATATTGGCTTGTTAACTTTTAATAGCGAAAGTATTAGTTATACACGAACGACTTCAAAGCGTTTTTCATATAGACAATCAAAGATCTCGCATTGTAATCTTCTCTTTATAATAATAAATCACATTAAGCTGAGTTAGATGCTTAAAAGTGATTTCATTTATTTATATTGATTTATTCAATTGAATGTTGTTTGTTTTTGTAGGTTTCAGTAAAATTAAAGAATTTTTCAGGGTTTTTTAATATTTTCGGTATTTAGGCTGAGATCTGGTAAATAATTTAGGCAGTAGCTGGCAACAGTGTTCTTGTTTTCGTTCCAGTTTAGGATAGGATAGAGTTGCCTGTGGTTTTAAAAACGTAAAACAAACATGACGTACACACGGAGGAAAAAAAAGCGTCATACAAAATTTATATACAGTGTGGAAACCACTTATGGAATAAAATTCTTTGTCATTATTTTAGAAAATTATAAAATATGCCGAGACTCGTCAACTTTTGAATTGAGTTGTGTAAACATAAATGTAAATGTACAGGGTGACTCACGCAAGTATGTCATAGTCGGTGTTTTTTTAATGAAACACCCTGTATATTTGCATCTTTTTGAAATCCTCTAAATGAACCGATTCCAAAAAACTAAATAATGTATGGTCAATTATGGATTTTACAGGGTGAAATTTTAAAATGATTAATTTATTACACTTGAAATATTGGTAATTTTTAAAATTAGCTAAATATGGATTTATCAAAAATCTAAACTAACTAATTATTAGACGTATTTGTATATTAAACAAAACCTGCTACGCAAATGAATTTTATCATAAATACCTAAAAAAGGCCTAAAAACGCCAATAATTAGACAAAATCGGTAAACAATGTGGATTGTTTTCTATTCTGTCAGTTGTTGATGTGTTGACAGTTTTCACTGGAAAAGTAAAATCTTCCCCAATAAATGGATTGAACGAAGAGGTACTATCGAGTGGCCAGCTAGATCACCAGACCTTACGCCGTAGATGGGGATACTCGCATCATAGAATTGAAATTGCCACCGCGTTTTGCTAAGCTTTAGTTCGTGCTCAAATGTGAATAGAGAATAATTTAAACATACAGTCGCTCTTTTGTACATATTCATATAATCCAATTTGACATGAATTACTTATGATAACCTTCCATTTTGTTCACAATAATGTCACATTTGGTTAAACCTTTTGCCATGGCCTGTGGCCAATGATGATTCAAATTGTAGACTTGCATTGATCCCTCATCAACACCTAAGAGCAATATAATTCGTATGTCACGTAACTGTCAATTAGCTCGAAAAGTTTGAACATGACCCTTTCGAAACACCCTCTTAATCTAGTAAACTATAAACTATAACTTTTAGTGGTGTAAGTGAGGTTTCTTTAAATGCTCCTCCTAGTTTAAAAACAAGGTATAGAATCGTATTTAAAACCCAAATATATACAACTCTGACTTGGAACTAAACAGCTTTTCTTGAAATTAATAACAAATCCCAATTTTTTAGGGATATTCTGCGTCGCTAACACATTATTTTGACAATCTGCGAAGGTGTCCCCAAGAAGTAAAAAATCATCCAAATATAAATTCGAGATTAGCCCCCTGCTTCTTAAAAAGGATAAAACCGGTTTCATAATTTTGGTAAAAACTCTAGGTGCACAGTTTAGGCGAAAGGGTAAACAGTTGAATTGATACAAAGAATCTTTAAAGAAAAACCTCAAGTATTTTCTGTATTTTTTGTTAATGGATACTAGAAAATATGCGTTCTTCAAATCTAAGGAGGCCATGAAGCAATCCTTTTAATAAGTTTGGTAACCGTTTCAGGGCGAGTTGTATCAAACACCTAAACTCGGTTTAATGATGACTGATGTGTAGACTGATGTAATTGTTGGTAATAAATACATCAATCAGCCAAAGTCTAAACATCAGTTATCATTAAACCGAGTTAAAGTGTTTGATACAACTCGCCTCTCTAGTCTTCCAATTTAAAATGTTTATTTACAACATACCTATTTATTTAAAGATTTAAGATTTAATATTGACGCAGATGAACCGTCACTTTTAGGTGTCGAGAAAATATTGGAAATGAATTGTTCTTTACATTTTCGACTCTTTGGAATAGCACCTTTCTCCATTAGATCGTATAAACAATATTCTAGCTGCCTTTCTTCCCTCGTTGACCAGTTCGGTACTTTGGGAATATTTTTTTGATAAGGTTTCTTACAAAAATTTATTTTTAAGCCTTTAAGGCAGGACAATATACACCTATCACCCGAAATATTTTTCCATTGTCTAGAGAATAACCTTAATCTGCCTGCGACTTTACTCACCTCGGGGTCTAGGTTTGCGGGTTCCTCTTGAATTTCGATGGTTGGTCCCTTCTGTCAGATTGTTGGCGTTGATGATCCCGCTGTTGCCGCCATGTTCTGTTTCGCTGATACGGGGCTGGTGAAGGTGTGCCCTGACGAGTCCCAAACGAAGTTCTGGACAGACGTTTAGAGTTTGAATTTTTAAATAGGTACTTTAGTTGGATTGGGTTTCACGGGTTTCAGTTCCTGATTGGACTTCTGCATATTTTTGGAGGCCTTGATTTTTTCCTCATGATCATCACCATAAATCCAATCTGTAACGATCGTCTTTTCTAAGGTATCCTTAAGATCCCTGTTGAGGAGTTAGATTTACAGCGGAAAAGGTCAACTAATAAACGTCCAGAATCACTTAATCGTTTTATGGCGACTTTATTAGCCCCTCCTTCATTTTGTTTCAACAAATCTGCAAGTACCAGTGCAATAGCAATGACTGCCGTCCCTACCTGGGTTTGCAAAAGTGCTAGACGTGAGTCTCTTCGAACAGCAGAGTCAGAGAATGCTGCCCTTACGACCTCATTGAGCTTAGGTGAACTCAGTAGTTGACAATTGGCAATTGGCAGAAATAAGATATTCTGATATTAAAGAATTCCTTTCTTCGTGAGTTGTACCTTGTTCAAGGATCGCCGACCACCTCTCCGCTAAGTCTTGTAGAATTTCCGGTCCCTTGATTTCAGGCTGTGCAAGATCCAATAAGTATGAAACATCCTCAGATGTCCTCCTGAGATGAGGAGGGAAGGTCGTAAGTATTGTTACTTGAACCCGTCGAGTCCTCGTCCGAGGAAATGATGCGTCGATATTTACTAGGCGTTTCTGGTGAAAAACTTCTGGGGGTGCCAGAGGAAGTGCTAGAAGAAGAGCTACTACGTTCACGACGCTTCTTGTTCCGTTTTCGGTACTCCCGGCACCTCTTTTTTGCACGCTCACGGCGTGGTTGTTCAAAATCATGTTCCTGACATGATTTCTTAATTTTTTAATCTCGGCCCATCTATTTCTATCACTAATCTTCGGCATATTAAGCTAACGAATTACAAAAATAACAAAACTACTGATAATGATACACGCTTTTCCACTTCTCTTATAAGTAAACAAATTATTCACGAAATCCGACCGAGTTGCAATGATAAAGAACAGGCCGTCAACACACTGCGAAAGAATGATCCTAGAGGATAAATCCGACACCCGATAGCGGCCGGTTATTGAATTTTAAACATAGTGTGTGGTTAACGCAGTGCTAAAGGTACTACAATTGCTATTCTATTAAAGAGTCGAGGCATGAAATATAATTATTATTATTCGTTGATTGTGCCTAAAGTATATTTTAACTAATTGGGCTCACTCGTTCTTAATCGAATTTTATTTCGGACTTTTTGCTGTTTAATTGTTCTTTTCCCCGATTCTATTGAAGACCGTTGACGATTATCCACGACCAAGCATTGACTGGAAAGCGACCAGTTTTGGTAGTATGCAACGTGTAATTTTCGTCTAATCTTAATTTATAAGGCTCGTTGTTGGAAAACTGGAACTGAAACTGGAATATATATATATATATATATATATATATATATATATATATATATATA
>CAJUYG010000488.1:0-22719 GCA_910591675.1 Galerucella calmariensis
ATTGTAACATTTTTTTGTATTTCACAATTGATTGAATAAAATTAGACGTAATCTGTTATAAACTATCTCAGATTTTTTTATAAATTCGTGAATATTGAATACAATAAATTATTACAGCGTTAACCGTCCGAGACCGTAAAAATGGAATGTCTATTAAGCTATTTCAATTAAATGAATTATATATATCTAATAATCATCACCGACGACCGCATTCTAGAATTTTATGAAATTAGATTAATGAAATATGCTAGCAATTGAAAATTCCTGCAAATTTAATCTTACAAAAAAAATTATTCACAATAAAATAAATTCCTAATTGATATCTAGTTAGCCTAGACCAGTTCCATTCATAAACAAAATATTGCGTTACCATAGCAACGAACAATAACTCATTAGAAGTGTCAGTGTGAAGTTGGACGTCAAAAAAGTATACCAGGGTTACGCAATGAATTAAAAGAAAAAAGATATCCACCAAAATTGTGAAAATCGAAAAATTGGAGTATCAAGCCATCATCAAGTACCTGTATTTGAAAAGGTTAAGAGGTGAGCAGATTTACGAAGATATGCTTAATACCCTTGGTGATCAATGTCCTTCGTCCTCTTCAAGACCTAAGGAGTTTCTTGTCCAAAAATCTGCTGGAAAAGTTGTTGCTTCAGTTTTTTGAGATTGCCATGGAGTAATCATGATTGATTTTTTTGATAAGGGTAAAACAATATCCGGAGATTACTATTCGACATTACTGACCACTCTACGGGAAAAAATTAAAGAGAAAAGACGCGGAAAGCTATCCAACGTTGTTTTGTTTTTGCAGGACAACGCCCCTGCACACAAATCTCATGTTGCCATGCAAAAAATTCGTGATTTAGTGTTTGAATTACTAGAAAACTCCCCTTATTCACCAAATTTGGCTCCGTCCGACTATCATCTCTTTCTTCCAACGAGGAGGTAATAAGCTATGGAGGTCTGGTTTGCAGAGCAAGAGGAAACATTTCTTTTGATAGGTTTAGAGACGTTGCAGGTTCGCTGTAATGAATGTATCCAACTAAGAGGTAGTCCAGTAACTGAGGACCTGAAAATAGGCAAACCTATCAATATATTTGTCCAATAATTTTTTTTGGCTTGATTTGTAGGTCTTGACAGGTACTTCAAAGGGAGAAAAAGTTCTCCAAGATTGCCCCTTAGCTAAGGGCCCAAAATGGCCCCTAAGCCCCCCAAAAAACGGTTTCCTGCCATTATCTCCCGAAATATGCAATTTGGAAAATTTTTATTCGGGTAAAAAGTGAAGGTCGTTAAATTATCTATAAAAATGGTCCCTATCATTTTTTTCCAGAATGCAATAGTTTTCGAGATAATCGCATCCAAACGTCCCCTCGCTTACGCGGCTGCACTACCTCTATAAATGCTACCGTCTATAAAATTAACTTGTAAACCGGCGGACAAATTCTTCCATAACTTGGTCAAAAATTAATATTTTTCGATGATTTAAAGTTCATTGTAATGGGAATATCCGTAGGTATCAATATGTGTACCTTAAACCCCGTTGTCGCCCGTCGAGGACATTGCAAAAAGTGGCCAATGTTATTTTTTCCCAATATTTTGGCCTCTTCCATTAAACCATTGACATTTTATATATTTTAAATGGTTTATTATCCCTTGTTTTTTCAAATGGGGTCTGGGGAGGTCCTGAATGTTCCTAGAAATTTTTTTTCAGTATCTTTGTGGCGTTTCAATAAAAAGTTTATTTATTTATTTGCATTTTTCAGTGGTTTTCGGAGTCGGAGTCGTTTTCGAAAAAAATGATAGGGACCATTTTTATAGATAATTTAACGACCTTCACTTTTTATCTGGACAAAAATTTCCCAAATTGCATATTTCGGGAGATAATAGCGGGAAACCGTTTTTTGGGGGGCTTACGGGCCATTTTGGACCCTTAGCCAAGGCGCAATCTTGGAGAACTTTTTCTCCCTTTGAAGTACCTGTCAAGACCTACAAATCAACCAAAAAAAATTATTGGACAAATATATTGATGGGTTTGCCCCTTCAGTTACTGTACTAAGGAGAATATGTTGGGTAATAAAATATTTTACATTGAAATTTTGTTTGGATCTATAGTAGGCTAACAATTTTTCAATATACATGTATAATGTATATTATTAAATTTTACAAATGGGATTTTTCATTAATTCTGACATTCAACTTTAATCGTGAGAAAAAGTAAAAGTATATCAATTTATTGAGTAAAGTATAACTGTTAATTAATACAAAAATATTACATCAACTTATTACGTGAATAAATATTAACGGTATTAACAACGACCTATTTAATGTAAATACGTCTATTTCGGATTGAATACCATGGCATAATAATGTGTCTTATTCATCAGTGTCTTTATACTTTTGTGCTACCTTAATAAAAAATCCAGGTTTCGTATCCAAATATAGAAATAAAGATTATTCAACTTGAAATAATTTCTCCAAAATTCTATTCTTTTATACAGTGTGGAAACCACTTATGGAATAAAAATCTTTATGTCATTATTTTAAAAAATTATAAAAAATGCCGAGACACGTCAACTTTTGAATTGAGTTGTGCGTTATGTAAACATAGATGTAAATGTACAGGGTGATTCATGCAAGTATGCCATATTCGGTGTTTTTTTTTCAATAAACACCCTGTATATTTGCATATTTTTGAAATCCTCTTGATGAACCGATTCCAACAAACTGAATAATGTATGGTCAATTATGAATTATACAGGGTGAAATTTTTATTTTTACAGTTATTTAACACATACATAAAATACCTGATGTATTTGATTTTAATACATTAAAATAAATGCTCAAAATGTTCTCCACCTAGTTGTTGGCAATAGCACAGTCTCCTATAGAACTCCTCCTTAACTTTGTTTAAAGTTTGAGGTGAAATATTCCGTATTTCTGTAGTTATCCTGTCTTTGAGGTCTACAATGCTAGTTGGTTGTGTTGCATATACTTTGTTCTTGAGATAACCCCACAGAAAAAAATCTAACGGCGTAAAGTCTGGCGATCTAGCTGGCCACTTGATAGTACCTCTTCGTCCAATCCATTTATTGGGGAAGATTTCATCTAAATAAGGTCTTAAGCATAATGGAGTGTTGCCCCGTCTTGCTGGAACCAAACATTTTCATTCGGTAAGCTAGGATCTATTGCGTTGGGATATAAGTTTGCCAACGCAGGAATAACTTCATTTCTAAGCATATTTAAATATTTTTCAGCTGTCAAATTTCCATCTATAAATATAGGATCAATGATATGGTCGCCTATGATACCGGTACAAACGTTCACCTTTTCAGGGTACTGAGTATGTGTCTCACGCATCCAATTGGGATTCTCTGCTGACCTATATCTACAGTTCTGTCGGTTTACCTCTACATTCAATGTGAATGTTGATTCGTCAGAAAAAAGAATGGTACCAAGAGCTATCTCATTTCTGTTCAGCTTATTCACCAATCTTTCGCAGAAATCCATTCTACGATCTGGATCGTCTTCTGTTAACTCCTGCACAAAAGTTAATTTGTAGGGATGAAGTTTTTCTTTATGAAGACATCTTAAAACAGTTGTATGACTAACATTATTTTCACGGGCAATTTGACGTGTACTTGAAGTTGGATTTTCTTCGACACTTAACAAAATATCCACTTTCACATCATCTTCAACGAAGTGTGGGTTTCTTTTCAATGGATTGACATGTCCAAGTTTTCTGAATTGTGCATGAATTTTAGACACAGTACTTTGTGAAATATTAGGCAATTCGGGATACCTGTGATTAAATAAGTTGGCCACTTCAACTTGACTTCTACACTTATCCCCGTACCCGATCATCATTAAAATCTCAATTCGGTGAGTCTCAGTTAAATATTTCATTGTTATGTCGACAAGGAAAGAGTGTTTGACAAAGATTTTACTTTTTCAGTATAAACTGTCAACAGATCAACAACTGACAGAATAGAAAACAATCCACATTATTTACCGATTTTGTCTAATTATTGGCGTTTTTAGGCAATTTTTAGGTATTTATGATAACATTCATGGGCGTAGCAGGTTTTGTTTAATATACAAATACGTCTAATAATTAGTTAGTTTAGATTTTTCATAAATCTATATTTAGCTAATTTTAAAAAGTAACAATATTTCAAGTGTAATAAATTATTAATTTTAAAATTTCACCCTGTATAATTCATAATTGACCATACATTATTTAGTTTGTTGGAATCGGTTTATTAAGAGGATTTCAAAAATATGTAAATATACAGGGTGTTTCATTAAAAAAAACAACACCGACTATGGCATACTTGCGTGAATCACCCTGTACATTTAAATTTATGTTTACATAACGCACAACTCAATTCAACAGTTGACGTGCCTCGGCATTTTTTATAATTTTCTAAAATAATAAATTTATTCCATAAGTAATTTCCACACTGTATAAACCACACCAGTTTCTCCACACACAACCTACTTGTTGTCTTCCCTTTTGAATTGAAGCCCTCTATGTATTAAAACTGTTACCACCCCAGCAGAGATCGTTATCTGACTGTGTATATCCGTAGGGAGCCTCTGATTACTTTTAAATGCTTCTGGTCTTTCAAATCAACGACGAAATGTAAGAACAGTGCAAAAAGTTCATCCGTTCGTGTTTGGAGAGTAATTTGTTTTAACGGGCGTACAATAGTAGTTTGTGATGGCCATATCGCACGAGGACGAAGTTTGGGCACGACGCCGTAGGCGGAGTGCTCAATCGTTCGAATATTTGAATAAACTGTGAAATAAATAAAACTTGAAATTAAAAATTTTCAACAATTTTATTCATAATCGTACCAATTCAATTTTATGTCTTCACTAATTTTTTGTGATAAACGTACCGTTTTTAAATGTACAATGTGTATCATGTTACGGTTTCCCTTTTTAAATATTGTTATAAGTAGATGCTGCCAGTCGGTCTCCCGCACAAATGATACCGGACCTTTATCTATATTAATAACTATTCTGCTAAATATTTCAAGCGTCTACCTGTTGTCGTTATCAATATCAAGCAGAATAATTATTTAAAAATAAAATTAACAATAAAAAGAACTTCTTCACGGGGAATCGAACCAGGGTCTACCGCGTGAGAGTCTGGTACTCTTACCACTCGCCTATCGAGGTTCATACTAAAGTAATGTCAGAAGTATTGGATACTTTTATAAGAACTGACGTCCCTTAAATACTCATTTTATTCTGTTTTTAGTATTTGTTATTAAATTATACGGATTATTTTATTTAAGTTTACTTTTGTAAATAAATATCCTTGATCTAGTGCTTCTGGGAGAGACTTTTTTTGACAAGTTATTTTGACGTTTCTTAAAATTGAAAAAAAGATGAGTGACGAGTACTAAACGCGAATGCTGATTGGTGGATTTCATATACGTTCTAGGATGTATATGAAATCATATACGTTCAGTTAACCGATATGGCCAACATTTCCATTCTGTAAACTGTGCAGGAAATGGATAATATACATGTGGGTGTAGAAAAAATTGTTAGTGCTTGATATGTTCGTGACTGCGCATATTATAAATAATATTATTATAGTTCTTTTAATGTTAATGTAATGACCCATATTTTTAATCCCATTGATGGTATGTGCTGCCCAATGGCTCCTGTTGGACCAATTTTCCTCTTTTTAAAGTATAATGTCGGCTATACACGATACGGTTTACCGGAGAGGTCTACCTGCTCATGTATAGTTGAAATAATACCCTTCTTTGTGTGCGTCATCGATTGTGACGTATATCCGGGTTTTCGGTATGTCGTTTTTTTTATTTGTTATTTTGACAAGTAGCTAACCTTAGATTTGATAAATAAAATCATCTGGATCGTATTCAGCGAAATTCGAAAAGGCTATGAAATTAATAATTACCAGCTTCTTTTTCTAACTGAAAATACTCGAGAACTTGTTGGATGTTTTTTCGTTTATCCATGCATATTTTTGTATTATTTGAATAAATAAAACAATAAGATTAATATTCACTTTTCACAAATAATAATTGACCGCAAACAACAAAGTACAGATCTGTCGAGAACTGTCAGTGTGACAGTAGAAAAAGACGTAAGACACATTGCCGCTACGAAAGTAACGCCTTCATAGTATTTTAAAACCTCGATTGATAGGTTAAGCTTGTGCGTAATCTAAAAAACAACCAATCAAATTTTTGTAAGTAAAAGATTAGGGTTAACGTTTGTACCTAATACATTTAAACGGTTCATTATTGTGAAATTTTGATTAGGATTAATCACAGATTTGCCTTTTTTCCATTTCTTCCTACGTAATGTGTTAGAAGGACATTAACAATCGATGACGCACACCAAGAACCATACATATTATGTATATTGAAAAATTTTTAGCCTACTATAGAACCAAACAAAATTTCAATGCCAAAATATTTTAGTACTCAACATATTCTCTTCTAAATTGGATACATTTATTACAGCGAACCTGCAACGTCTCTAGACCTTTCAAAAAAAATGTTTCTTCTTGCTTTGCAAACCAGACCTCCACAGCTTTTATTACCTTCTCGTTGGACGACCTTTTAAAATTTTTTTCAGTTGAGGGAAGAGATGATAGTCGGACGGAGCCAAATATGGTGTATAATGGGGGTGTTCTAGTAATTCAAACCCTAAATCACGAATTTTTTGTCCTGCGTTGTCCTGCAGAAGCAAAACACCATTAGATAGCTTTCTGCGTCTTTTCTCTTTAATTTTTTCCCGTAAACTGGTCAGTAATGTCGAATAGTAATCTCCGGTTATTGTTCTACCCTTATCCAAAAAATCAATCATGATTACTCCATGGCAATCTCAAAAAACTGAAGCAATAACTTTTCCAACAGATTTTTGGACACGAAACTTCTTAGGTCTTGGAGAGGACGAACGACATTGATCATCAAGGGTATTAAGCATATCTTCGTAAATCTGCTTATCTCTTAACCCTTTTAAATACAGGTAGGTACTTGATGATAGCTCGATACACCAATTTTTCGATTTTCACAATTTCGGTAGACATCTTTTTCTTTTAATTCATTGCGTAACCCTGGTATACTTTTTTGACGTCCAACTTCACACTGACACTTCTAATGAGTAATTGTTCGTTGCTATGGTAACGCAATATTTTGTTCCTCGTATGCCTGTGCAGGTAGAATGGTGTGTGTGTTGGGATGTTTTAGCCTGTACAGGTGACCTGTGCAAGGACTTGTTTTCTACGAAGCTTCAACGCTATAACTTAAAAAAAGACTAGGATATGAATTTTTAACATCCTTTGACACCATTACGATTACTTCTTAATAATCCTTTGTGTTATTTACAAATTTTTTCGTTTACAAGTTGAAAATATATCAGGTTCGTACTACGAAAATGTCTTATACATGATGGTACCGTCCGCTTTCTACAAGGATTTAAATTTTCTACTATTTTTATTGAATTTCTCGTATAGTCAAATAGTAGATCACAATTTTCTTGAAAGACAATTATTTAAATTCGTGTGGCGAAAGTATTATAAATGTTACTTTCATAATTAGACCCATCGCATTTTTTTTATTGCTAAATTGTCCAACCAACATTGACCTCAATGCGTTGTCACATGTTCTAATGTATTCATTATAATTAGTTGTAATTCCAGGTAAAATTACCAGACGGTGTCTAATAAAGCAATGTTTTTTTTTAACAACTAGCAATTTTTGTAATTATTTGAAAGTATATAATTTGACTGAATACCATAGGAGCAAGAAATGAATTATTATTATTATTATTTGCTTAGGGACTCATTCAAATGCTTTTTCTATAAATTGGCATTCCTTTGTGTCCATTAGTTTCTTTCATTTCAAATGGCATCTCTTTCTTCCGGCAGACCAAGCTGAACCTGTCCAACAATTTTGTTTTTTTCGAAAAATCTTTTAAAATTTAAATAAGTCATCCATGTATACCTCTTATTTCAATTGAAATATGTACACCCTGTATTCGTGAGGGGTTTCGAGAAGAAATGCTTGATGTACATTGTGGCAAAACTGGATACACAAAATTGGTTGTTAAAAGTTTAAACAAACTGATAATAGAAAAATAATCATTGGAGATTCCAGGCTCGATCCGAGCGGTTACAGTTTTTTTAAAAATATTCCGAAGAAAAAGGTACCAACTTATATAAACCAGTTACCATTCCATGACCTAGGACAGAAATATCAACCTCACTAGGATCCTATGCAACCGTATTTCAGGCGGAAATTTACGCCATTGTTTCGTGTGTGGAGAGATTGGAGCCATAGATAAAAAAATACTTATTCTTTTTTCTCTTATTCTTTTGGGAATCAAACCACAATAATGTTTTTTATTTTTTATTTCGACGTTTCGGTAGCGTTCCAGCTACCGTTGTCAACATTAACTAGTAATAAGATTAATACAATAATTTTTGGTCCCTATCTGACACAACGAAAAAAAAATTATTGTGGTTTGATTCCCAAAAGAATAAGAGAAAAAAGAATAAGTAATGCCTAATGCCACAAGGAACTTACTGAAGATAAAAAAATACTTATAGATGGGAAACTGACCCGTTGCGCCCTCTATTTGTACGGCTGGCGCCACCTTGAGAGTCCCGTCAACACAAATGATGGTTGTGAGCCGAAAAAGAAGATTCCTGTAATTTTACAGTTTTTGGCGGCATATTCAAAATTACTATAATTTTACTTTTATTGCAAAATTACATTTATGGTCCATTTTTTGATATTTCATTTAAAGTTACTCAACATTAGATTGATATTACAATAATAACAATTCAAATAGTCAAGTAAAATCAAATGAAGTGTCAAAAAATGGAACATAATGCCTGAAGTGAGGAAAATAAAGCAATAATCATCAAGTTTATATATTTTATTGAATAAAAAAAGTATACAATAAATGAAACGTTTTTTACATATTTCAATGACAAACATGAAGAAAAATAAATATTCAACAACAATGCTGGGAAGTTCAGAGCTGTGTGGAAGAATAACTACTTCTGTCACTTTTCATTTAATAAAACGTGTTTTTTATAAAGATAGAGCTTACCGGGTGCACCTCAAATTACAGTCTTTCACAATACATATTCTCGACATTGTCTCTTGAAATAAAAGTCCCACTATAAGCAATACAAACCAACTACGAATTACGAATACTCAACACACACAAATAACCCGATGGATAACCTTATATACATACTGAATAACCCAATTAGTTTTTAAAAACGAAAACCGGACAAACTCACGATATACGCTGTAAAACGTTGATCTGCAGCTGTCAGGCAGTTGTCAGACTTGTTAGGTTAAGATCATAGATAAAGGAGCGGGTAAACATACAACACGGCTCTTTCATCTGCGCATGACTCAAGACAGCCAAATTTAGTAGTAACATAACAATATTGAAATCAATATGTAAATATCAGAAATATAAAACTAAAAAAAAAAACAAGAAAACCCAGGCCCAAACCCGGTTGAACAAAGTGTAACTATGTATAGAAATATCAGAAAATAAGAAATAAAAAACTTAAAAAAAACAAATAAACCCAGCACCTAACCGGGTTTCGAACCTACGACCTCTGAGTTGTAAGCTCAATACCCTACCAACTGCGCTAATCAGCTCACATTCAGTCACATCGAATAGAAGGTTAAAGGCTGCTTGGACGCATGCGCACCTCAACTACTAAATTTGACGTGGTGGGTGGAATATGTAGTTTTAACCAAGTTTTCACATCTTGAGCAAGTCTTGAGACATGCGAAGTTGAAAGAGCCGTGTTGTATGTTTACCAGCTTCTATAGATAACACGTTAGGATGTCAGCGCTGATATAATATGTGGAAGAATCTGCTACTACCACTAACGCGTTACAGTTCTCACTAAATTAGAAATTTTAGTACTGACGGGACTCTCTATGTGGCAGCATCCTCGCGCCTTCAGAGATCCCCTACCCTGAGTGGAGCAAGCCAATCTCATACATAGAACAATAAAAAATCTCTCGGACAGCCAAGCGGCTTTGAAAGCACTTAGCTCCCACCGTGTAACGTCGAATTTGGTTTTAGACTGCCAAAAAAAATTTCCTCAATAAGAGAACTTAATAAAGTATTACTGGTCTGGATCCCTGGCCATTCTGACATAGAAGGAAACGAGAAGGCAGACTCTCTTGCAAGGGAGGGACCTGCACGTGTTTCTATCGGACCAGAACCTACTATTGGCATCTCAATAAGTTTTGCCAAACAAACACTAAATACCTAGACAGTAAGGAGAGCTTTAGACTTCTGGCATATCTGGTATCTGATGTTTGCAGGGTCTCTCTCTCGCCCTCGGACCTGAAATATCATTCGCCTAATAAACTAATTGGCTTTGTTGAAAAGCTGAATTTCTTTGGTGAAATCTGAATAGGTGTGAGCCACAATAGACTCTTGCCAGTCGCAGTGAAGGGGCTTATAGACCCACTCACCACAAACCTAACCTACCATTCCATGTTTAGTTCAGGGGTCGCCAAAGGTTTCGAGGTTGTAAAAACTATTTTTTTTAAATTTTGAAACTTGAACCAAGAAACCAACCCCCAAAAATTCAAGTTTAATATTTACCAAAACTCAATATTTTGCATCTACATTGAAAAAATGGAAACTAGAGCCCCTAGCCTTTTTGTCGTGGAAGGTAAAATAATTTGCAAACCCTCTGAAAGTTTCCAAAGGATTACAAAGTTTTACGATCAAAACTGGACTAATAATGACCGATCTAATTTTTTCGCCTAACAAATCCTACTTGAATTCAATCGAAATGCCCGCCTTTACAATTCAAGTTTAAAAATTTATGACCCACATAATAATAAACCGGCCGATCGTATATCACGGCATTTTTCCGGTTTTTCAATTATCTCCAAACGACCTTTAGTTTTCTGACCAGTTCAGTTGGTGTCAAGATGTGACCTTGCGATTAATTATAGCACAGAAATAATTTTACAAGAAAGCAATTCACTTGAGGCAAGATGACGGTTCGAAGAATGATTGTTTTACAAAATTCACAAATATTATTATTTTTTGGGGCATAAAAATATAATTTTAGGTTGTTCAGTAAGTGTTGATTGATTGGAGAAACTGGTACATGATTCTAGTTGTTTATTTTGCATGTATCTAGCTTTTCATCATTGATTGATATAAAGTTGTTGAAATCTATTGAGATCCTTAAAGAGTTTACACCTGTCACTCAACGTTGTTTTCGTTTGGCAGTGTATGTCGATCTAGGAATTGTTTATTTTTTAGAAAATTTTCAAGTAGAGATGATTGAAATCGGACTGCCAGCGGCAGTGTTAGGTTAGGTGTGTGGTGAGTGGGTGTATACTGTATAAGGCGAGGGTGAGAAAGAGACCCTGCCAAACGTCAGTTACCTTAGGTTTGTTCCAACAACCACCTTCCGATTAGTACGTGAACGTTCGTGAACTTATTTTCGATTCTACGACTCATTTTTAAACTGTTACCACTTTCAGGAACTTTATTACAACCCTATTAGTTCACGTTTTATTTATGTATGATTCATGTTTATTTACCATTTCCTAACCTTAAAACATCAACTGACAGTTTGGACGAACGGTTCTACATCCAAATTTCTGATGAAAATGATCGTTCGCCGACACGTTCATGAACGTGTCCAATTTTTGTTGGAACGCATTTTTATCAGTCCGTGGAATTGTCGGAACTTTTTGGAACAGACATTTTGTTATGCGCATGATCGTGACGTTCATGTACGCATCATTTCGCTTAGTTGAAACAAACCGCTTATTCGAGCCGCGGCGAGGCAGGCACAAATTATATGCTCTGCTGTTTCATCACCTTCCAGACAAATACGGCAAGTCGGATCTTCCGACAATCCAAGTTTCAACATATTATGATGATTCAGATGACAGTGGCCTGTTAGACAACGTAGGTAATGCCTGCTATAGTCTAATATTTGTTTGGAGACATTCTTTGAAGGATGTATAAAAGCCTTTGAATGAACCAATCCTGGTAAATTATGTCAGGAGTCTAAAACTCTTTTTACTGTCCAGGTATTTAGTGGTTGTGTGGCAAAACTTATTGCGATGCCAATTGTAGGTTCTGGTCCGATAGAAACACGTGCAGCTCCCTCCCTTGCAAGAGAGTCTGTCTTCTCGTTTCCTTCTAAGCCAGAATAGCCAGGGATCCACACCAGCAATACTTTATTGAGTTCTCCTATTAAGGAGAGTCTTTTTTGGCAGTCTAAATCCAATTTCGACGTTACACGGTGAGAGCTAAGTGCTTTCAAAGCCGCTTGGTTGTCCGAGAAAATTTTTATTGTTCTATGTATGAGATTGGCTTGCTCCAATCTCTCCACACATGAAACAATGGCGTAAATTTTCAGTGTGTTCAATGATTTTACTTTGACGATTTATAAAATGAAAGGCATCTATATTATGGTTTTGTGAATTTTTTTCTCAGTAGATGTGTCTTTTGAGAGTACTTTCCTAATATTTCAATTCCATATTTATAGTTTTGTGGTAGAAAATGTGGTTTT
Source organism: Galerucella calmariensis (assembly GCA_910591675.1). Taxonomy (NCBI): domain Eukaryota; kingdom Metazoa; phylum Arthropoda; class Insecta; order Coleoptera; family Chrysomelidae; genus Galerucella; species Galerucella calmariensis. Next base: position 12,588 of record CAJUYG010000488.1, read on the forward strand.
TCGAAAATTTCATGACACTATTTAGAAGGGGAAAGAATGATTTTATCAAAAACTAAGTTGACCAGTCGATTTTTCACCCCAAAAAAATTTGTTGTTATATAAATTGCCCTTTGTTAACTTGTGTCCCACCTTTACGCCAGTCTTATTAAGAATTTTTTCTGTCAGTTTGTTTTCAATTCCAAATACTTTAAATTCTGTTACTGACCACAAAAAGTTTTACTAAATACCTGATAACAATTTTTTGAAAAAAAAAATTACATTCCTCGCGAATTTGCTTATATTTAAACGCGAAGAATGTTTGCTTAGATAAAATTTTTCAAATTGTTTTCATTGTATTTAGTAATTTATTATCTGAAAAAATGTTTTCTTGGATATACAAATAAACTTCAACACTCCCTATAGATATTATACATCTTGGACCATAAAAATATTTATTACATTTATAACAAAACCAAGCTATAAAACTTTGTTACGAATCAAATAAAATCCATAAATTTTATGGCTATATTGGGGAACAATTTGAAAAAAATACGAATCAATATAATTCAAAACAATACATAAAGTTTGTTCGTAATCAATTGTTAAAGAGATTTTACCATGCAAATTTTCAACGAAATCGAAATTCAAAAACTTTTTGTTGAAAATATTTTTTTTTACAAAATCCAAACTTTGTCATGTAATAACTCCTTTCTAAATAGTAATTTAGAGGTAGTTTAATTTTTTAACATAAATATAGACCTTCAATTGTAAATTAATGCCTATTTGGTTGCCTAGATTCCATAGGCGTAGGTGATACACATTTTTAAGGACTGCATGTATGTTAAAAAAAACCTTGGACAAATTTTTCAATTATAAAGTCTTAGAATCCAAATAATATTCAATATTTAGAAGTATTCTTGCATATTTACCAATTTTTTTATTGTACCCTTTAATCCCACTTAAAGCATATTATATTGCATCCTATATATATATATTTATATTTTAATATAATTCACTGTATTGACTGACGTAAATATTTCTCCCACAATATTTGAAAGTCGTATTGTAATTAAACTAAAACACATACCATTCAACATTCACAAATCTCATAACTGTGTTAAAGCACCGTTCCGTAATATCGCAATGGTTCACGGTATGATTATTACGTTAAGCACCTTTCACACTATCAGGTAAAACTGAGCGATGATTTAAGACTAAACTAAAGAAACTTTATTTGCCATCTGTTGGACTATTATTACGAAATAAAAGCTCAACTATACTTTGGCAAGTTTATCTGAAGCCGTGAAAGGAATGCAGTTGAAAAAAATTCGTAATTGCCACGTGTAACTATGAAAAAGCTTAAGTGCTAAATATGTAGTGATAATAATTAGAGAAGGGACTTTTTATTATTAACAATATGAACAATATGATTAAACGTTAATTCTTTAATGTGCTTGTTTCCTTGGATTTTTTCTATTAACCAATATTTTTCAATTTATGAATATTAAAAGATGAGCACTTTTCCAAATTTGTTATGGGCTTCTTCAAGCTCTGGCAGCGTTGTACGAAAACCATAATTACCACACCCTCCGAATTACATAATTGGTGATTTTTATCGAAAGCGCGTGCGTGTGTTCTTCCCTCTCACTTCCTCAATTGACTGATATTGATTTATCCAGTGGTGTTGGTATTGTAGGTGACCTATGTGTTTTCAGTTTTACATGGTAAAATAGGTACCGTACGCCATTTTTTACGTTTATGACAGATATGCGCCATGTTTCCTCGCCTCTTACCGATGCCCCGTAGCTTCAGATAAACTTGCCAAACTATAAGTACCGATGGGAATTTGGTTAATAATCGAACTTCTAATGTGTATTTTGGATAAATAAAAGTAGTCTGCAGTGAAAACAATGAAAAACGTTGAAATAACGTACACACGTGGAATTGTCCGGTTTAAACCTGACCGTGTGTACACAGTGAATCGTGATTCAAATGCCACTTCCTATTTTAGATATTATGGTCTAATAAAATACGACAAGCTAAAGTATAAAATTATTTTGCGTTTTAAGTAACGCATTTAAAATTAGTACAGAAAAATTACAAGCAAAATCAATGGTATTAAATATTTATGGTTATTTTTACGGATTTTATATTGAGCGTTATAAATCGGATAATAACGGGATTTATTATTATCAACAAAATAAAAATGTTATGGTGCATGATGAATCTATACATATAATATTATCTGGTCGGAATGATTGGCTACATAGCCTAATCCACTGATATACCATAAAGACCGTAATTTGTTTCTCATACTAAATGGGTCCAAAAATGTTTCTTAAAATCACCAAACACTTATAGCGCGCCATTGGAATTTTTTTTTGAAAATCACTCCGTCCAAGAGAGTATCGCGAGCTTTCTGTTCTGTTTCTTATAATTTCATTATTACAAAGCTGCGAACTCAAGTGTGGTCAGACTGTATAAAGCTATCGTGGGGTAGAATATCGCCCTGTATATATAGAAGCTCGGATTACCAGTGCAACAATTAAGTTTAATAGCACACAAACTGAGTTGTATGTACAGAAAAGTTTTTTCAATTGAGGAAAACAACTTAAACGGAAAGGAAACATTAATCTTTCTGTGTTCCTTTTTTTGCAGTTCCTTCGGTTAGAACAAAGGCACTCTTGAATTAATGAGGTAAATTAAGCAAATTGAGACATAAGAGAGTACGTTTTCGGGATAAATAAGTTGAGGATATTCACAAAGATCAACATAAAATTTTCAATTAAAAAAAATTATTTCTCGAAATTTAAACTTGTGCCATGATAGACGTTTTTGTTGGTTCAATTTGCTTTAAATCGATGGCTAGTGCGAGGAAGGACTAAAATTATAGTCCTTCCATAATAATGATGCAATTACTATTAAGGGCACAAGTAAGATCCTAATTGATCCTTCGATCTTTACTAAAAATATTAAATACTAATTATTTATAATTAAAAATTTTGTATCCTGATTATCTTGATCGTGGTATTAATTTGTAATTTCATTCATTCATACGTATGGGTTGGGCTCAACAGCCCATGCATTGAATTGAATCTTTGTACCATTACCCATGTTATCTACCTACGTCCATTCCAGAAACTTCGTGTCTTCTATATAGGCCACCAGTTTATTTGGAGGGATCTTCATTAGTTGTGATGGTTGTATTATTTCCACTCCAAGGTGCTTCCGTCTGAGTCCTTGTAAGTTCTCACAGAACTGTGAGTAGGTGTTTCAACGTAGAGTTCACATTTTCTGCACATGGGTTCACTAACTTTGCCCAACCTGTGCAGATGCTTCCTCATGGTACAGTGTCCAGTCACCAGGTCGGTAACTGTCTCCAAATTTCTCTTACCCAGTTTTAACAGTCTGGACGAGAAGAAACTCTAACTTATCCAGTTGAATGCCTGCGTAAGTACTACTTCGCTACCCCATACAGGGCCATGATCCGGGATAGAGAGTCCTGGGAAAAAGAGAGGAATACACACCCTAATGGGACCGTCTGGTACACAGATAACTCATGCTCCGGTGATAGAGCAGGGGCTGGAATTTACTCCAGAAACCCAAGAACACAAGTTATGTGTACCATTGGGTGATGGTGTATCTACATATCAGACCCAGATATATGCTATCTTGGAATGTGCGCAGATAAACCTAGACAGAGGTTATGTGGATCGACGCATAACCATATACTCCGACAGTCAGGCAGCAATTAAAGCCCTGAGTGGGTATACCAGCAATTCAGGACTTGCTAACGAATGTCGAGAACGACTTGCTAATCTTGCAAGGCGGAACGTGGTGCGGCTAGAATGGATTCCAGCCCACTCTGGTTTTGAAGGTAACGAGATGGCGGATGCACTGGCTGTGGAAGGGGCGGCAGCTCCTTTCTGCGGCCCGGGCCCGACCCTGGGCCTAACAAAACAAAAAATACGCAAGGAGACGAAGAAGTGGCTGAGGAATCAGCACCTCGCTCATTGGAATGCTCTGCAGGGTCCTAGACAATCCAAACTTCTACTGAAGGGTTGGACTGATGGACGCGTTAGTGCAGCTACTGAACTACCAAGGAGTAGGCTTAGGAAGATAGCAGGACTCCTAACAGGGCACTGCTGTATGAGGAAACACCTCCACAACTTAGGAGTAGAGGAAAGTCCCCCATGTAGGGGCTGCGGCATGACTGACGAAACGTCAGTCCATGTTCTCTTAGAGTGTCCATACTGGGCTGTACTACGAAGGCGAATCTTCGGAGTCCCTGTTATGTCCCCTGGAGACACAAGCAGCAGACATCCATTGAAAAAGGTTGTGGCCTTTATTGAAGGGCTCGGCTTCATGGATGTCTAGGTAGCAGGAATGGCACAATGGGCCCGCCAGTGGCCTCAGTGCCGGAACCTTGGCTTGAGTTTGTCCAGGACAAGGCTCGCTGCACATTTAGTAGTAGTAGTATCCAGTTAACTCTTAGTATGGAGGTGTCCTTTTGTTAGCCTTCATTTGAGTTGGTGTTCCTTACCTAGCCAGTTCCCAACTTCCCCTCTTATGTTATCCTTTGTGATTCCACAAAACGGTTCTGGATCTGTGAAGGCACCTTGAAACCTACTTGGGCTGGTCTGCCATTTCATTCTCTGCAATCTCCTCATGTGCCAGCACCCAGCATTTTAAGGGATTCTTCATTTTGTTGTAATTTCATATTAAACATATTATGCAAAATTTCTGATTATTCTGAGTGGATTGAAATTAATTGGAAATTTTCCATTATTTACAGGTCAAATTGATAATAATTACTTATCTTATCTCAACAATGTTGTGAAATAATTTGAAATATTGACAAAATTCATGTTATTGTTATAGGCGAGGAGCCACCAATCCTGAAATCCCTGTATCAAGCTTAATAAAAATTCTTTACGGGTAAAAATCATTGGAAAACAGGATTTTTTTCTTAATGTATATACAGGGCGTTTCTAAATTCATTCATGAGGTGATTGCTCGTATGGAATTAAGGTGGGTCCTTCAGAACTGGCTGGTATCTCAATTGCCACAAAAGAACTAACCAGAAGAGGAATTTCTGGCAAAAATATAACAATCTGCACTGATAGTAGACAAGCCCTATTAGCCTTGAACAGACAACGTGTTATATCGGGGCTCTAGAGTGCCACCAAGATTTAGCTGACGCCTCGGCAGATAACAATATTATCCTGAGGTGGGTTAAAGGGCACGACAGGAGTAAAGGAAATCGCATTGCTGATTCTTTAGCCAGGGAAGCCGCTGGACTAAAAATTCTAGGACCCAGTGACACCTACGGCCTAACGACTTCGACAATTGCGGAACTAGCCAAACGTTACACCCATGCTCAATCTCTTAAGAGATGGGATGGAATCAAAGGATGTAGTCTTGACAGGATCACCCTGGGCGACCCTGGGAAGCTGGCGCCGAAGAAATATTTGGCGATGTCCAGGAAAAACCTGCGTTTAACAGTAGGATTTCTGACTGGTCACAGTCAACTAATGAAACACCTCCATACTATGGGGCTAGTGGGGCTATGCAGGATGTGTGAACAGGAAGATGAAACTGTCAGGCATGTTTATGCGAGTGTCCGGAGTTATCGTCGATAAGAGAGGGTGTGTTCGGTGAGTCTTGGTTTACACCTGCCGATATAAAGGAGATGTCTCCTAGTGACCTGTCCACCTTCCTGAGAAGGACAGGATGGACAATGACCTAGGAGGACAACTCCTCGGGAGGATGTACAATGGGTCACATGTGGCCTAAGTGCTGTGAGTCTACACACTCACCCTCCCTACTCTACAGATACAGAAGGTGGGTACTTTCCATAAGAAAATTTCCTCAGCCCAGCCCTTTCCGAGACATCACCCTTAAAAGGTGGTGACAAAAATTGAGTTTTTATATTTTTTTCTAAAATTTCAGCTCCACTTTGTCCCACCACTGCCCCCTCTCACAAACAATCTTAAAAAATCATGTAATTTTGTTTTTAATTGGTTGAAAAGTATAATCTAGTCAACTGACGTACTTGACATGTTTCATCAAAAAGTAAATTCTTTTTAATGGCAGATGGCGTCTTGTTTAGCCTCGGAAGTCGTTTATTAAGAATTAACTGAAAGCGAACGCAAATTTAGTAAACAAAGAACAAGGATTCGTTAATGGAAATTGATGGGACTTATTAAAAATATCAGTGATTATTAATTCACGAGTAGGGTCCTTTAAAAGGAAGGAAATAAATACTTAAGGATTGTAATGAAAGTATAATATAGTTCTAATTAGTATGGTTGAAATAATACTCTTCTTGGTGTGCGTCATCGATTGTTAATGTTCTTCTAACACATCACGTAGGAAGAAATGGAAAAAAGGCAGGTCTGTGATTAATCCTAATCAAAATATCACAATAATGAACCGTTTGAATGTATTACAAACGTTAACCCTAATTATTGTGGTTTAATTCCCAAAAAATAAGAGAAAAAATAATAAGTAATGCCACAAGGAACTGCCAGAAGATGTTAACCCTAATCTTTGACTTACAAAAATATTATTGGTTGATGTTAAGATTATGCGCAAGCGCCTATACTATACTATACAAGTATACTATATACATATACTATACTATACAAAATACTATAGATTATGAGCTCGACAAAAAAGTGTCGCGATTTGAAACAGCAGCGAACCTATTCAGAACGATAGTTTATCATGCCACCATCAGTTCCAGCACTATGGCGTACATTTTCTCTTGTGCAGAAAAGCGCAGTGGAAAACTGAACATTTTATTTTCCACCTCCTAAAAATGTGATATGTGTACGCCGTTTGTTACATTTGATAGTAGAATCATAGCAGATCGGTCCAGATTCTATGACGTTCAAAAATAATCGTTCGGAAAATCTAGGAAACTTTTTGAAAACTCTTATTTTCTACCCTCTGAAAAGGTGATTTGAAACTGTACGGCATTTGATTCTGTAGATTATACAACATAGAAATAAATATTTAACAGTAGTGCTGTACAAAAAAAGTTGTGTGAAAAGCCGTGGGAAATTTTTTATTTTCCGAGATTTTCCTACTCAAAAAATATCACCTGAAAATTCACGGCATTTGTTCTACTTTCGTAACATTTCGCAACACGTCAATGTATTTTGTGTTTTGAGTTTTCAAAAATTTTCCTAGATTGTCCGAACGATTATTTTTGAACGCCATAGAGTCTGGACCGATCTCCTATGATTCTACTATCAAATGTAACAAACGGCGTACAGTTTCATATCTCGGTTTCAGGAGGTAAAAAATAAAATGTTCAGTTTTCCACTGCGCTTTTCTGCACAACATAAAATGTATGCCATAGTGCTGGAACTGATGGTGGCATGATAAAGTATCGTTCTGAATGGGTTTGCTGCTGTTTCAAATCGCGACACTTTTTCCTCCATGGGCTCATAGTCTACTATGAAGGCGTTACTTTCCTAGCGACAATGTGTCTTACGTCTTTTTCTACTGTCACACTGACAGTTCTCATCAGGTCTGTACTTTGTTGTTTACGGTCAATTATTATTTATGAAAAGTGAATATTAATCTTATTGTTTTATTTATTTGAATAACACAAAAATATGCATAGATACACGGAAAATCATCAGTATTTCCAAAGTTCTCAGGTATTTTCAGTTAAAAAAAGAAGCTGGTAATTATTAATTTCATAGCTTTTTCGAATTCGGATGAATGCGATTCTGATGATTTTATTTATAAAATTTAAGGTTAGCTATATGTCAAAATAATTAATAAAATAAACGACATACCGAAAACCCGGATATAAGTCACAATCGATGACGCACACCAAGAAGGGTATTATTTCAACCATAACAACCTCATCTCGGGATACAGGATATTGATTTCGGTTTAAGGAGAGACATGACAGAAATGAAACAAAATCTATAGTTTGGCAAGTTTATCTGAAGCTACGGGGCATCGGTAAGAGGCGAGGAAACATGGCGCATATCTGTCATAAACGTACAAATGGCGTACGGTACCTATTTTACCAAGTAAAACTGAAAATACAAAGGTCACTGACAATACCAACGCCACTGGATAAATCAATATCAGTCACTTGACGAAGTGAGAGGGAAGAACACACGCACGCGCTTGCCAATAAGCTGGTCACGCCTTTCGATAAAAATCACCAATTATTAAATTCGGAGGGTGTGTTAATTATGGTTTTCGTACAACGCAGCCAGAGTTTGAAGAAGCCCATAACAAATTTGGAAAAGTGCTCATCTTTTAATATTCATAAATTGAAAAATATTGGTTAATAGAAAAAATCCAAGGGAACAAGCACATTAGAGAATGAACGTTTAATCATATTGTTAATAATAAAAAGTCCATTTTCTCTAATTATTATCACTAAATGCTTAGCAATTTAGCTTTTTCATAGTTAAACGTGGCAATATCGAATGTTTTAGTCTGCATTCCTTTCACGGTTTCAGATGAACTTGCCAAAGTATAGATTTCGAAAAGGTAATTTCAAAAATGTCAAATGTCACTATAAATTTTGTAAACATCCACAACTTTTTGCACTTTTCGTTGAAACATTGACACATTTTTAGCTTTAAATAATTTTTTCATATATACAGATGGCTCAAAAATGAGAGAAGGCTCAGGATGAGGAGTTTACTCCAGAGCGCTAAGCCTAAAGGTTAAGTGGGGTATGGGAAACAATATCAGCGTGGTTCAAACACAACTGGCTGGTATCTCAATTGCCGCAAAAGTACTAACCAGAAAAGGAAATTCTGGCAAAAACTTGCCAATCTTCACTTATAGTAGACAAGTTCTATTAGCATTGATCAAACAATACAACAATACAACGTGTTATATCGGGGCTAGTACTAGAGAGCCACCAAGGTTTAGCTAACACCTCGGCAGATAACAATATTATCCTGAGGTGGGTTAAAGGGCACGAGAAGAGTGAAGGTAATCGCATTGCCGATTCTTTAGCCAGGGAAGCGGCTGGTCTAAAACCGTTACAAACGTTACACCCATGCTCAATCCCTTAAAAGATGGGATTGAATCAAAGGATGAAGTCTTGCCCGGATCACCCTAGTTGACCCTGGAAGAAATATTTGGCGATGACCAGGAAAAACCTACGTTCAACAGTGGGATTTCTGACTGGCCACTGTTAACTAAGGAAATACCTCCATACAATGGGGCTAGTGGATACACCTCTATGCAGGATGTGTGAACAGAAAGATGAAACGGTCAGGCATGTTTATGCGAGTGTCCGGAGTTATCGTCGATAAGAGAGTATGTGTTCGATACACCTGCCGATATAAAAGAGATGTCTCCTAGTGATCTGTCCACCTTCCTGGGAAGGACAGGATGGACGATAACCTAGGAGGACAACTCCTCGGTACAATGGGTCACATGTGGCCTAAGTGCTGTGAGCCTACACTCACCCTCCCTACTTTACAGATACAGAACTTTTTCAATGAAAATATTTTTTGTAAAAACTTTCCAAAAAATCTCTCACTGTGTATTAATTTTTTCCGTTTTAACAACGAGGAAATATATTTTTCATTCAAAACAAATCGGCATTTAGGTCAACTTTCACAAACGCTAGAAATATAATCATTGTAATGCATAACATTTTTCAAATTACAACTGATACAAGAAGCGTGAATAGCCAGGAGCGTACATTGATTTTTTTTATCTAAGGATATGACTTTTATAATAATTGAAATTATTAATCATTTTTCAGGAACGTACTAAGATTATTCGTCTACGGATATATTCAGTTATTTTACAAAATTACGACCTTCTGTGAAGTAAACATTTTATTACGTAACAATGCGGTAGTTGGAAAGAACTAGTACACCTTATAATCAGACAAGATAAATGTTGTAAACACTATAATTCTCTCATAATATTACAAAAATTGCAACAACGCAATATATTATATTATAATTTATTTATGATACTTTATATAGAGTGCTCCGTAAATAATAGATATGGTAGATCGTTAAAATACATTTGAAATACCGTAATACAATTTTTCTCTAATCTAATTAGTTTCTGAGATACAGGATGATAAAGGGAGGACAAGTTTTTGTTAAACTACTATCCCTAGATTCTAAAAATATTTGTA